>JANZLQ010000050.1:967539-977763 GCA_026212715.1 Elanus axillaris | reverse complement strand
TTTGCCCGTGACGGTGATCAGTGAATGATCTCTCCTGTCCTTATCTTGACCCACAAGCCCTTTGTTATATTTTTTTCCTCCTCTCCCCTGTCCAGCAAAGAGGGGGGGGGAGTGATAGAACGACTTGGTGGGCACCTGGCGTCCAGCCATGGTTAACCCATCACAGTAGCCTACCTCTCTTTATCAAATAAAACACCTAAGGAAACATGAAAACAGAACAGGCAAAATGTAATTAAAACTGTTTTGAATGAGTTTTGGGACATTAGGTATATCCACCAAGTAACTGAAACACACCAGGCCTATAATTTTCAACATTATAACCAGTGTAATACGTCAACACTGTGACTTTTATAATACTTTGGCATACATATCTTTCTATAGTTCCTCTGTTACAGTACTGTCAAGCTATGCCCGCTACCCAAACAGAAGTTGAAATATACAACATAAAAGGTTGTCTTAAATTCATATATGTAAAATGCTACATTAGAAACCAAGTGTTACATCCATCAAGATTTATTGAGCTCAAATACCTGACCTTTTGGAAATGCAACATTCACAAAAACTGAAATCTTTCCTTTTGCCCATTTAATCTCTGCATAGGATAAGGAGAAGGCAAACTTCTATAGAAGGGCCGTACCTGATCACATAAACAGGTCTTGTACCAGAATGCTTGCAGAAGTCAAGAAAATTTAATTTCACCATTACTGACAGCCTTCAAGAGCTTTTGAGGTACTCATAGTTGTTATGACGTATTCAGACCTCCATAAAACACAGAAACATATCTTCCTTTGTAATGTGCTCTGAGATCTGCTGATGAAAGATAGCTATAGATTATTAGTGTGGACGGAATAAGCAAGTGAAACTACTTCACTGTTATCTGCGATCTTTTCAGCTTGGTACACCTGCTTGATATTTTTAACCTTAAAATTATGTGACATTTATATTTCTTACTTTGGATATATTTTTATATATGTACCATTTCAATAATATTTTAAAAAGTAAAAATACCTCTGGCTTTAAGTAAGACCATTCTTTCTTTCAATGTATCTATTAAAAAGTTAAAATATTTAAAAGTTAACCCTGATAACCTTACTATTAGAGTGACTTAAGAGCTCACAATGAACAAACTGAAAACAAATAGCAACATAGCGCTTTGCTTATTCCAAGGTTGTACTACTATTAAGTTATAAACATTTCACACATGCATATAGAATTCTGTCTTAACTAGAACAATGACTAAAACATCTGAAAACTGGAAAAGCACCAAGGCATGACCCTTCTCTTCTTAGATTATTGTCAACATTTAAGAAGTATTCAGAGAGCAGCACTTCAGCTGTAAATATTAGCAAAGCCAAGATAATTAAAAGCTGTTTCTCTAGACATTTAGAAACCAGTGTTTGCAGTGGCTCCTAAGGGTATTCTGCTTCACCCACATCAAACTGAAAGACAGCCTGGTTTTCCCACTGCATCCAGCATAATTTTAAAAGGAACAGAATAAAGAAATATTTCAATTATACAAAAAAGTATGCTTCCTTTACCAGCCATGAAGCATACAACAAGCACTATGTCCATGAAGCAGCAACTACATGACAGTCAATGATGGGAGATCTCATCAACATAAATATTGAAAGGGTCTGTGAACGCAAAAAAAACCTTATAGAGCCTATTAAAAATATACACTATCAAAACCATATGGATCGGTATTAGGCTAGTATTAGGGGACAAAAAGTCTGGGCTCTATTTACAATTTAGGTACAAACTTCAAAGGGAGGTAGATGATGTGGTATAGTTCTTGCTTTGAGATCTGAAAAAGTAAATGAAGTGACATTGCTTAGCTTCTATTTTACTCATTACTTCACTCTTCAGAAATGTATTGGTGCAAAGTAGGAATAAATCAGTCTAAGAGTGCCTATTACAGCCCTAAGCAGCAGCACTTGATTTCAAGTGGTAAGAACCAGGCTGTATAATGCCACAAAGAGGGGAAAAGAATCACTGAGGGTTAAACATTAAAAAAAATAGAAAAAATAAACAGTCACAATAAGTGTCATATTTATGCAAGCTCCTCTAACTTTGAACAGCTGTGGCAATGTAATTTGCACCAACAGCAACAAATTCTTGTTTCTATGTGTACATTTTTTACACTGTCTCTTGGGTTTTTATTGTTGTTTCCTCAAGTCAGTAAGATGCCAGCATCAGGAACAGTTACTGCAAGCCACCCAGTAACAGATGCAGGGGAGGGGGGGAATTATTATATTATAATAATCATAGTCTTTTGACCAACTCAAAAGATTCCCTTCAATCTACTGCAGAAGACACTAAGAGTGAAATGGAGTATAATAAACACATAGTACAATGAAATCAAAACTTTAAATCTATTTAAAATATGACATAAGATACACCAAAAAATCCCAGGAAAAGGAATTTATAGTATAAGGTACCATAAAGATTACGTAGACACTTTTCACAGTGCAGTCTGGATACCTTCAAGCTTTGCTCTGCTTTGCAAGCACAGGTGGTTCATGCCACTATTTCACACAGAGCCTTTTAAAAACCTCCTCTTGGCAGCTAGTACAGAATTGCCAGTACAATGTAAATTTACATGTTAACCTGGTATACAGTAAATTTATTCATAGACAAATCACAAAAACAAGATAATTTCCTGTGTTCTTCAAATAGTTAACTACATTGTCAGTCTGTACTCAAAAAAGAATTAGTGCCATCTGAATTCACACACTGTAACTCCTGACCACTCCTCTCCTGATGTGCATAGGTACAGCATTACTTGTTCTTCATTCAGCAGCCATTCTTAACCTATGACCCAGAGATCAGAGGAGATCATGACCTAATGGTTCCTCCTAGCCTTAAACTACATTATGGTATGCATTTGCAGCAAAACCAGTGAACTACTGGAATTCCACATGTAAAGCCAAAAGGTAACTTAGTCCATTGTCTGCAAAAGGCAGAAATCTATTTTAAATAATTCATGCCATATAAATGTACCCATAAAAGGCTATATGCAACACCAACTCATATTAAAGGCACCAGTTCAATCACACATTCCTCTACAGAGCTGCAAAGAAATGCAAGACCAACTAGTTATATTGTGCAATCACCTGGATAACATCCAAAATCGTATTTCAATCACTAAACTAACAAACACCACAGAAATATTTTTCACTGATGGAAGTGACAGTATACAAGACCAAAGCATTCTTCCCACATTCGCCTGAAGAACTCAAATACCTGAAGTAAATATATAGGTCTTTCTTAGCTGTAGCAATTCAGTTTATTTTAATAATATGAAAACATATTTCATTAAAATAGGTATGAGAATGTATTAGCTTAAGTTCAATAGTATATCATACATATTTATACATCATGTCTTCTATAATGACAGTGACAAGCCAAATAATCATATATACAGATCTACCAGATTATTTGGAAATATCAATTAATTAATGGCTTTGTACATTCAACCTGCCTGAGAATTGGATTGAGCATCAACTGAGCATCAATTATTATGTTATTTAAGATCACTGTGTGGGGTTTGTTTGTTTATTTGTTTTTTTTGTTTCCTTTGGTTTTTTTTCATGGTTTAACCCCAGCCAGCAACTAAGCACCACGCAGCCGCTTACTCACTCCCCCCCCAACTCAGTGGGATGGGGGAGAAAATCAGGAAAAGTAGTAAAACTCGTGGGTTGAGATAAGAACGGTTTAATAGAACTGAAAAGAAGAAAGTAACAATGAGAACAATAACACTAACAAAATGACAACAGTAATACTAAAAGGATTGGAATGTACAAATGATGCACAGTGCAATTGCTCACCGGCGATCCTCCGCCCCCACGCTGCCCAGTTTATATACTGAGCATGACGCCCCATGGTATGGAATACCCCTTTGGCCAGTTTGGGTCAGCTGCCCTGGCTGTGTCCTGTGCCAACTCCTTGTGCCCCTCCAGCCTTCTCGCTGGCTGGGCATAAGAAGCTGAAACATCCCTGACTTAGTATAAACATTACTTAGCAACAACTGCAAACATCAGTGTTATCAACATTCTTCTCATACTGAACTCAAAACATAGCACTGTACCAACTACTAGCAAGACAATTAACTCCATCCTAGCTGAAACCAGGACGTTTTTAAGTTATAATCACTATTGCTTCCAGAGGACATCAGAAAAAAAAAAAAAGAGCAACACATTAGCCTCAAACTTTGCCCCAATGCAGTTTTGCCAGTATTGACAAGCCAGATAACACCAACCAAGTGAGTAAACAAATCTGTTTTAATTTCATGTTCAGTTAAAAACACAGTGGGTTGCCCAGACTGAAAAGGGTGCGGAAACATTAAAAAAAAAGTAATTTTCCTAATTTTAAAGAATTTTTAAGGGCAAACTACCCATGTAAACTATTACATAACCCCATTGCAAAGAAAGAAACAAAACAATACATACTTATGGCTGATATGCATATAAGAACTTGAAAAATTAACTTGACTTCCGTTACAGAAGCAAATCTACCTGCTAGAGTGAAAAACATATGCATCATCAGGTGCCTCAAAAATAGAAAAAGCTCTTCAGACTTCATGTAATTTGTTTAGTTGCAACATACTGTAACTATATTTTATTAAATAAACTGAAAACATTGAGCTTGTTGCTGGCTCTCTTTCATTTTTCCCTTTCTTACACAAAATAAATGAGACGAAAACTTCTGTATCCCCCACACATTTGTTTTTCCCTTCTCTTCTCTTTGGCTCTGTTCTCAACAATTTCTTGCTCTTCTGCATTGCAGGGTTTTCCAACCTGTATTTTCTATTCCCTTTCTTTTCCCAATTCTGTTCATATCCTCTCTCCCTCCACAATTCCCTAGGACTCCTTTCTCAATTAGCCCTACAATCTCTCCCTTACACAATTAGGAAGGGAGAGATTCTCTTACAAAACTTCTCTTTTCACAAGTACGACAGTTTTGCTACATTCTTAAGAACTAACACTAATATCAAAAACTAAGAATGTAGATCTTAGACAACGATGCACTGAAAAGAAAATTTGTAGGTTCTAACTGCGAAGGGAAAGGAAAGGAAAAGTCACTGGCATTCTAAGAAAAAGAATAGAGAAACATGGAAAAAGACCTTATTTTCATTGCCCTGTTCCTATGACCCTCTGGCACTTGTGAGAGATGTGTGCTGCAAGAGTGGAGACTTGCACACTTGCAGCCTGCCTGCCACAGCCTAACAGTATTCTTTTAATTTTTCTCCACAGTAAACTACTGAAGTGTCTGGTTCTGCATTTGTACTCAAAAAGAGAGCAAAACTGACCAGATAACTGACAGCTGTACTGGTGCCCGCACTGTTACACTAAAATCAGCATCCATATAAGAGTTAGTAAGCTGAGCATCATGCTTTCCTTTCCAGCTATGCCATCTAGAAACACTCCTTTACTCTCGTTAGCTTAAATTGTGAAGATGCTGACCTAGTGTAAGGCTAGGATTGCATTCTGCTCATCAGAATCAGATGCATTTCCAACCATGAGATGGAACATCAAAGTTGAATTTCTCAGTTGTGTAACTTCTGCTTGCTGGTTCCATCAATGTCCCTCCTGTATCATCTTCTCACAATCCCACTGCCATGATTCCTCTCCAAAAATGTAGCACATCTTCCTTGTGAAATCTTGATTAGACATCCTGACAGCAGTGAGATTACAGATTACAATCCTGTTTCTCCCTTACAGTATTAAACTTTCAGCAGTTTCGCCACGTTTCAAATATGGTGGCTCTGATGTAACACAGCATTTTATCACACAAATTAATTTAAAATATTCTAATATAAGGTAATTATAGCCCCAAATATGTGGAACTGTTGTTGGCAATGCTTGGAACTTCATGCAACTCTACCGGTAACAGTCTTCACCAACAGCCGAGTTTTCCCCAGCCCAAAGCTCCCTTCCCTCCCAAGCACCAAAATCCCAAGGCTGTTACCACACATACAACCCACTACACCAACACTTCTGTGAAGACATTGGGGTCATCAACTACTGACATGAAACCAAAGGAATAGTAAAATGGAAATGCAGACCACCATACATTGCCTACTCTATTTCTCAGATGCAGGGAAAAATTCCACTCTTAAAACAGGTAACAGTCTATGGCATAAAAAATCCACTGTAAAATTAGCCAGAATTTGAAACTTCAAGCTGTAGCTGCATTAGCTGCTGTTCAAAATGCCCTCCTCCCAACACAAAGCAATATTCCACCAAACAGCCACAATTACTACTAGAGCAAGGAGGATGGTAAAAAGTATGTTAACGCTGAAAAAATAAAGGCTAGAAGTAGTGTGCTGCATTCTGGTAGCATAAAATAGTGAGACTGCAAATGAAAAAAAGAGGATCTACATTTAGGAGGTTTCTCTATTTCCCTGCTGGCCTGAGCCAAATATGCTAGCTCTGGGGAAATATTCACAGATACCTTTTATGTACACCAGCTTCAATATTCTCAATTCTATTGATCTGCAAGTGTAAAGTGGGTTTTTTAAACTACTTTTTTTTGTCTTGCTTTGAACTGACAGTTCTTAAAACTGGCACTTATGCGCCCATATGCATGTACACAAAGATTCAACTGATAATAGCAGCTACATGACTAATTGCAGAAGCATGATACTTAACTCTTCTGCGTTTTATCTCCTGGTAAGACAAAATCAGCACACTGTTAGCTAACCCACCAATAACTAAATAAAAATAACAAAGAATCCCTTTGCAATATTGTAAAGAACTTTAAAAAAAAAAAAGAAAAAAGAAAACCACTATGCATTTTAAACAGCATAAGAACTGCATCTGGAATCTAGATTTTCAGGTGTTCTTTCTACTGAGCCTGCTGAGATTCCCAGAACACATAAAGAAAGAAGATACAGATTTATTTTAGTCATTCAGCTATAATACACCAACTCCTAATTAGAAGTCTGACATGGTAATTAATTTAAACACGGAATAACCCATAACCTTTCCACTGTTCAGTGATTATTAGCAAGATGTTTTTACTGTGACTATAAACTCCAGAATTCTCTGAAAACATGAACTTTAATCCCCTGGAAATGACCAGCATGTGTCATTTCATTACTTAGCACGTTTCTGGCAAGAAAAAAATTTATTGCTGAAAGGATAAATAAGGAAAGAGGATAGCAATGGAGACTTATGTTACATAAATCTCAAATGAACCAATAACCCTGTGAATACCAGCATGGATGGGATCCAAAGCATGTCTAGTCAGGCTGTTTCTCTGAGACTTTCTTAATTTGGTCTCCAAACAAAAAGAAAGGTTTAGGTTTCTGCAGCACTTGGAATGAATAGAAGCCAATTGAAATGAAAGTCAATGACAGATAAATGAATTAAGAAAAAAAAGTATAGGAAAAAAAATCTTTGGATACAGCATAATAACCTCTAATTGCCCTGCAACAGGAAAACATGTTTGTGCTTGTTGTTCCTTTCCACAGACTTCTCTAGAGGCATCACTTCTTCCTTCCACCATTTTAAAACTCCCCACAGAGTCTCTAGAGTAACAACACTTTCCCTGCCAGTGTTACCTGGGACAAAACTCAGATAAAAATCAGTAGTTCTTATCCTTCAGCTACTAATTTCCCTTGCAGGGATTTTTTTTTAATACATTTTTCTCATTTTAGTGGTTCTGCAATTGGTTTGCTGTTTAGTATTGGTGTGTATTCTCTCTGCTGAATTTTTAATTGAAAAAAAACATCTTCATTAAGGAGAGCTCCAGTACTCTCTATTACTACACAAGAGTGCTACCATACAAGGAAAATTTCTGCTATGAAAGTAGTTAAGTGTATGCCTTTAAGCTATGTGAATTTGAAAAACAAATTAAAATGTTTTCTGGCGCAACTGTCTCTTACTTGACATAGGTCATCATTTCATTATTTGAAAAATAACAATCAGAAGCAGTCACTGGTATAACTGTATTCATTCTGAAGAAAACTAGACAGAAAGCAACAGGAGTTTACATTACTGACACCCTTAAAAGTATTTGTCAACACTACAAAAAGGTATTTAGAAAGACATTCCTGACAGATGCATTTCAAACACAGTGCATTCAGAAGCCTAAAAATCCTTCAGCTTTTACATTTTCTGTTTTAACATATTGTGGAACATCATCTCTCAAGAATCTTTTTCTCTTGTATAAAAATACTGCACTAACATACTTAAAATTTTTAAAGCTCGTATTTTACAAGTTCATATAACGCAGAAAGGTTGTGGAACCTCCCTCCATCCTTAAAGATGCTCAAAACTCAACTGGACGAGGCCCTGAGCAACATGATCTGCCTTTGAAGTTGGTGCTCTGTGCGCTGAGCAGGGGGTTGAGTGGACAATCTACAGAAGCTTCTTCCTACTTTAATTGTTCTGTGACTCTAATCCCTTCCAAAAGCAACTGAAACGAAACTACAGCACATAAAAGCAAAGCATTACAACTGATCTCTTAATAAAAACTGCTGCTTTTACCTATGTGGCGTATCAAGCAGAAACTCTACATCCACATTTCAGTCTCTCAAAAGCTGTTACAACAGCAATATTCATTCTCTGAGGTGGAGAAAATTACTAAGTGTGGAGCAAAGCTGTGTGACTGCTCCTCCTCTTGCTTTCTAGTCCTGCTTCTTGAAGACGAAGTCTGTCAAGAAATATCCAGGGAAAAGCTGACAGCAAGAACCTCATAGTGGAGACTGATTTAGCAGGTAGCAGCATTTCCTGGCTCCATCTTCCATCTCTATCTGGTGAATCTGCCTTTCAAGACTACAGGAAGACAGTCAAAACAAGCACCAACACAACAAAGAGTGAAAGCTACAGTCTCCAGAAGTCAACCATGAATAAATCTCTCTCCTTTTAGGTCTAAATTCTAAATGCTCTGGCATCAGATTCTACCTGTCACTGTTTAGAAGCAGGTGATGTGCCAAGTAGCCATCTACTCAATGCAGTGCTCATCATAAGACCATTGCTAATTTACAATTTTTGCCTATTAACTTCTGGTAACATTCTCTTCATCTATAACCAATTTGGCATAAACATAAAATTTGTGTATGTATGCATTTTTGTTTGATATAGTACACTATTCTTTTAATGATTCTTCAGCACCTTTAATGAGTGTTTTATAGACTGGGCTGCTATACAGCTATTGCTAGGAGCTGCTGCACACCACGTCTTCCAAACAGCATCCAGCCCTTTATGCACAACGCAGAGAAAAACAATTTCATTCACACTTTCTATGTAGTAGACTGACACTAGAAACAAAAGGTTAAGTTTAGAACTTAACTTTTAAAAAATACAAATAAAAAAAATAAAATCAGACCAGTAATGATTTTGCATTAGTCAGCAAAATAAAACCAATTCTTGCTATTACTTTTTTACTTCATAAATAAGTATTTATTTCCCAACGCCATGGGATTTTGCATGCAAACACTACAGGAAAATATTTTAATAAATAAACTATGTTCATGAAGATATTTTTCAGTTTGCTTACTTCAGTTATGAAACCACTTAAGGTTATCACTGTTTTATCTTTAAGAACTAGCCGAGTTTACTACACAGGTCTAAGTTCTTAACTATGTCCTTTTAAATGTTTGTACTACCCACATACATAAAAATACAATAGAGTTACATAGGTTTTAGCATAAAAGGTCAAACCACCACATTTTCAAGTTCTGCACACTGCCTCTGGCAGAAACCATTAACTAGAATTTCAGAAAATAAAATATGCATAATGCACCTAACTAGTTTTCTAGAGGTTTTCTGGGCACTTTAGAAAAAAAATCCTGCCATCAACAAGACTAAACTACTACAGGTAATACAGTTCAGCATTATTAAAATTTCTTAGTCTTTAACTAGAGCACTCTTAATCAATAAAAATGTCAAAGCTAAATCGGTTTTACTTCTTTCTTTTACTTGATTGTACCAACTCGGAAATTCCCTATACTACAAATTACTACTTCTAATACACCTCAAATAGAGCAGAGTGAGTCCCCTCTTCCTTTATAGGGCGGGTCAAGGTGAAATGCTTGTGATGTGGAGCTGAAGCCTTGTGGTTCCCTATTTACCAAGCCCTCCAGTCAAGAAAACTGGTGCATATGAATCACATACAAGCAACACTAATGTATTAATGACTGACATGTGGCAGAGACACAGGCACACAGATGCAGCTTGACATTAATGGAGAGAATTGCCTGTGGTCATGCACATGCGG
>JANZLQ010000050.1:924558-950832 GCA_026212715.1 Elanus axillaris | reverse complement strand
TTAAAAAAAAAAAAAAAACAAAAAACCCTAAACCAAAAACTACTCTTGCAGAAAGATCCCAGGTACTTAAAAAAAAAAAAAAAAAAACACATAAGCAGCATTGTCCATTTAAGACAATGTTTTTAGTAACATCTCTTAAATTCAAATTCTTGAAACCATGTGCTTTTTGAACTGATGAATCCAGAATTTTAAATTCTTTAGTTAAGGACTCAGAGAAAATCTCATTGTTATTAACTGTTAAGCTGCTTTCAAAAGATTACTTGAAAGCTTCCAGGCCTTAAAAAGCCAAGATCTGATCTTTCAGTAAGATTATTTTCTAAATAGGAAACTCAAATAAAACAATAGCTGATGGTAATGTTAGAACCAATCTCTGTAAAACAAATCATTTTATAAAAGGGTAAAAATAAAAATGGAATTATAAATGCCAAAGATTACTTAACTCACCCACTGCTATTCTTTGCTTAGAACATGTGTGGAGTTGATTTTGTTTCTTTTTTCTTTGTTTGTTTTTAAACTTTTTACAGGTTAGTCATATAACTCCTGTTTGCAACAAGGAACAGCTGTTACAAAAGATAACTACCCAATTCAAGGACAGATTTTTCTGTAATTTAATTTCTGTGACACTGATGCATCAAGGTTTTAACAAAAGCAACAGCAATATTTTCCCCCAAGCAAAAATGACTCCCAGGCATGCACTTCAAACGGTGAAGTACAAGAATGGAAATTTCATCAATTTTGTTCTGAGTGCCAAGAATCAGTATTTTTAAAAAAAATCTGTATGTGTATCTTCACAAATAAACTTTACATTCAATATTTAACATACATATACATATGCAAACACAGGGAGAGAACAGGCCAGATTCTGCATCCTGTGACATGCTTTGCAATCTCCCTGGAATGTGTAAATTGCAGCCTCTGTTATTCTGTACTTGGAAAGGGTTGGAATTGCACCTTTTGAGTAACTATGCACAGGGCATCTCTGAATTGTTTGTGGTTTACATCACAGTTTCTTCCACAGCGCACAGCAATGGAAATGAATACAACAGATACAAATCTAACACTAATGTGGGATTGTTCTTCAGCAACATGAACAGCACTTAAATGCTGACCCTAATACAGTATCAGCATATTGCACACACAAGTAATTTAAATATCCAGGAAAAGACTTGCTCCAGTTCAACTTTAAACAAGTAAGACAGTTCACGCAGGTTGGCAATGAGTTATAGATTTATCTTAATAAAGCAAGAGCTCTCACTTTAGTGTGGACGCTAGACCTCCACTATTAATGAGTTATAGGGCTAACATACATGAGTTCAGTTTCAGAATTCACTAGAGCATAGCTTCATCCTAATATGAGAGTTTGGAAAAGATTTCATCATTGTTATAGATCACCTCGGTACAAACCGTTTTTTCTGCTCATGGATCTTCTGTCTCATCTGCAGTAAAAATGCTCGAGAGAAATTAGGGGAAGTGCAGCTGCATATACGAAAGGTCCCTCGAATCTAACATAAACACAGAATTTTTTTAATTTTTAAATAAGACCACCAATTCCTAGCCACAAAACTCGGTTTAGCTACAGTGCTGCATCGGGGCAACATGTAATATACAAAATATAAACTATTCTGCAGCCGGAGCGACAAGGAAAGTCAATAGTATTGCTTCCCCCCAGATCAAAGCACACTTCACATGAACTGAAGACCAGATGTCTTCAATTTAACGTGCTTTCCAGTTACACTAACATCACGTTAGGAACAAACCAAACAAAAATATCTTAGGTTACTCTTTGCAGTGAAGCACACAGAACTATTTTGCATCCAAGTTTCTGTCTAAAATGGAGTTTCTTCAACATATAAACAGGACAGGGGTGCAGGCAGAGGATTCGAGGCCGTGACAACCATCTGCAGGTCTAGGACTTCAGGGAACGGAAAAACGCTGTTGACGGAGCACTTTGCCGGGCTCTTCGCTGGATGTGAATCCTGACACCCCGCAGACGCAAGCAGCCTCTGCGCTGCACTCCGCGCCGACGATTCGCGGGGCGGCAAAAAACCGGGAACCGGGGCTTTGCCGCCGGCTCTACCGGCGTTTCACAGCCGCACCTACGGGCAGCGCGAATGGCGGGGAACCCCGGGGGCGGCCGAGGAGAAACCAGCAGGCAGGGCGGCGGGGCAGCCGCCGGCCGCTTCGCGGAGCGCCGCAAGTCTTCCCTCCCCCGTCGCCAGCTCCGTCGCCGGGCGGAGCGGCAGAGGCCCGGCGGTGGCTCACCTCACCCCTCCGCCTCCCGCGCCGGGGCAGCGGGAAACTTTCGGGAAGTCGGCGGCAGAGAAAAGCCGGAGCGAGCCCGAGTCCCGCCCGTCCCGCCAGCCCTGCGCTGGGGCTGCCCGAGCCCCGGCAGCCTCCCGCCCCTCCCCTCAGCGCCCTGACCGTCAGGGCATGGGGACCCAAACCAAACGGCATCCCGGCGCCTCCCTCTCCCTCTGCTTCGGACGCTTTCACCCCCTCCGCCCCCCGCCATGGACGCAGCGGCTCCGAACTGTCAGTCCCGCCACAGGGACGGGGAGGAAGAAAATAAACAAACACCCCCCGCCCCCCAAACCAAAACCCAACCAACTCCGAAACCGCGGCGCTTTCCCCCTTGCCCCTCCGCCGCCCCCGGCCCGCGGGAGGGCCGCCTGGCCCCGGGGCAGGCGAGGCGCCTCCTTACCTGTGAACGTCTGCGCTCCCGCCACCAGCAGAAGTCCGGCCAAAGTAACCAGCCAAGTTCCAACTTTCCCCATATTTCCAGCCCCTCCTGCTCCGGATCCAGCAAAGTGCCAAAGTGTTTGCCAAAGTAGGAGGCGCCCCTCTCGCCCCCCTCCAGTCGGTGGGGCAGGGGGGAGCTGGACTCCCCTACTCGGCGCCCCGCAGGCCGTCTTCCTCTCCTCGCTCTCTCTTCGCTTCAAAGGGCAGGGAAAGAGGGGTGCGAAGTGGCCGGGGCTGCCTGCCTGCCTTCCTCCAGCCGCGACGCTGCCCTCGCCCCAGGTGCCGCGCGGACGCCGCGCCTTCCGCGCTACTCGCCTCCCCCGGTGCCGGGGGGGGGGGGGGGGGGGGGGGGGGCAACCCTTAATCCCGGAGTCTCCTCGCCCGGCGCCGCCGTTAGTCCCGGTTTAGCTCGGCTCCCTGACTGACTCGCGGTCCCCCCCGGCAGGCAGGCAGGCTAAAGGGAGCGCGGAAAGTCACGCCCAGCCGCCGGCGCCGCCGTTCTCCCCCGCTAGAGGGCGAGGCGCCGCTGACAGGATTTCAGTTACGGCCGTCGCCTGCGGAGGCGAAGTGCTCTGGTCTCCTTCCCCCCGCCTCCCCCCTTCGCTGCCCCGCGAGTGGCTTTGTTTGCAGAGGAGGTGGCTCCGTGCCTGGTAGGACGATGTCGAAAGTTCCCCGGCAGCGGGGGAGAGAAGTAGGAACCGGTGGGGAAAAAAAAAGTAAAATTAAGAAAAATCGCAAGTAAACGTCTCGGTAACTTTGCGGCGGGCTGGCTCCGGCGGGAGCCGCAGGCGCTGAAGTTGGGGCCGCCGTGACTACCTGTCCGGCCAGGACGGGGCCCTGAGGGAATGTGAGGGAACGGGCTGCCGCCGCCCCGAGCAGCCCGGCCCTGGGGCAGCGGCCTCGCTCTTCCCGCGCCCCCGCCCCACCGCTCTGGCGCTGCTCCTACTTCCCGGGACAGGGAGGGATAAATGTAAGAGAGGGGGAAAGCACTGGCTCTTCGTAATTGTTTTGTTTTGGTTTTACAGGCAATCTGGAGTCTGTCGAAAGAACTAGTTCGAGGCCACTACTCAGTCTTCCGCGAAAACCGCAAGCGTAAGAGCCCTGCCCTCACAGCGACAGGCTAATACTAAAAGGAAATTAAGATGTAAATGGGTTTCTCCGGGCAGGCGAGGAGCGGCACCGTGTTGTAAATAAATTGCTTCTCATTCGTGTGCTCCTAATAAATCTTAAGCACCTTGCCCACGCTTCGCCCCTCCGGACCGTATCGGGGCTGCTGGAAATGGCGCGAGGTGGGAAAGGACCTCTGGAGATCGCCCAGTCCGGCCCCCCCGGCTCAAAGCAGGGTCGCAGCTTTCCCTCCTGTGAGTGAAGAATGACGTCATGATTTGGCAGGGCTAGATAGTGAATGATGGAAGTAAAATCGCACTAAAATGGCAGTTACCGATCATTATTTGCAGTCTCCAACTTTTGGCATTTATTTCTACGTCACGTATGAAATACAGCTGCCTGGCAATCTTTTTTACTTTGGGGCTTTGGCTCCTGGTGTCCAAGACACCGCAAGGATGTGTTTTTTGGTTTTAAACCAGTTCTTTCTAAATTGGACTTCCAGAGGTGGAAATATTTTTGTTGGCTATCACTTGCAATGAAAGCTTTCTTTTTATTTCAAGTGCAAGTGTGCCTATTTATTCCTTGTGGGTTACAAATAAAATGGTAAAAACAAGAATCTAGATAATGCTGCAGTTAAGTGTTTGAGCTGGCAAACACAAATATAAGAACTCAGGTTCTAGGTTCTCATTTTTCTCCAGCACAGGTCCTCTATGTGCTGTGCTACTCATATATAGTTAGCCAGCTTCACTCTCAATTCAATTGAAGTCTCAACTCTACCCATCCCCCACATGGCAGTGCAAGTTACAACATATTAATGATTTGTGCATATTTTGTATTATTTTTACATATAGTACATCATCTGCAAACTTAGGCACACAGCTGTATCATTTCCAGTGATCACCCAGCCATGCTGTTGTCAGGACACTGCTCTACTACGTTTTTGCTACTGCATCTGTTGTGTGATGCAATCTTCACGAAGGGACGTGAACTTCTAGATGTGTGAGGGTAAGGCAGCTACCTCAAAAATTAACGCAAGGGGGCAGAATAGCATTAATTGTTGTGTTTCCTGACGTCAGACTTTTCCTTTTGCATTGTGAGCATTCTCTTCGTTTATTATTTTCCCGAAAGTTCCCAGTCTTCTCCGAAAAAAAGTTACTTTAATTCCCCAAAGCCTTGGTAACCTAGGGGTATGTTGCAATAAAACATATGTTTTGTTTATTTTACAATTTTTTCCTGGTTGCATAATTTATGCAAATTTTACATTCTTTGAAAGCTGCAGTTACAGCTTCTAAAAATTAGAAACTATAGTCTTGAAAGTGCTACCTTTGTAAGTAGAAAACTGTTTTTAAAAACTCAAGAAGTCCCATAAGTAATTTAACTTACAGTAAATTTAACTTTAAAATGTATCTTCTAGTAGATCTGTCACTAAAAATCCAGAAATGAACAGTTAAACCATTGCTTATGCTAATGATGACTTCCTTCTAGGTTCACAATGTCCAGACACACAAAAAACTGTATCTCTGATCAGCCAATGTCAATCCTAACACATTGTGGTAAAGTATCGTGTTCGGACATATAACCGTAACCCTCGATCCCATCTTTGTTCCATCTCTTGATCCCATCAAAAACTCCATGCCTATATCCACAGCTAACTAGTGTTAGCTTAGTGAAGATGAGATAGAAAGTCACTGAGTTCTGTGGATTACAGAGGAGCATGTAAGAGTGTTTGGTCACAGTTATAGTAGGAGTAAGGCTAAAGTGCTTGACCTTCAAAGACATAGCCATTCTGCTTTAATTACGGTAAATCAAAGAAACGGTTAAGCTCTGGGGAATAGCTAAACCAACAAGAACAATAGAAAACACAGGTCATGCATGGGTGATCAGGAATTGTTATCTGTGTTTTGCTGCGGTTTAGTGCTGGAGCGTATATGAAAAAAGTCCAGAAACACTACAGAAAAGAACTAGAGCATCAAGAAAACACTAGCCAAAAACCACAGGTTCACTAGTGGTTTGACTCCAAGAATGCCTTCAACAGAGTTCATTAAGGGCTAAGCTGTGGCTGGAAAGAGGATTGGAAGCATCTGCAAACATAATAAAGTACTTTGCTGATTGTTTCTTACTGACAAACAGATACTTTACATCTGTTCTTGAACTGGATCACTCCAAAGAAATACCTGATTACAGTCCCCTATTATATACACATATATATAAATATATATGTGTATATACATATATACACACATATATATATAAACTTAAGTTTAAGAACACAGAAGATCACAAATACCACAAATATAATTACTCCTGCTGAAAGGAGTCAAAGAATGAGACAGTAAGAGATGGGATAACAAGAAAAAATAATTAGGAAGTTGTCATAACTATTTTCTAGATTTTAATGTACATAAATAGGAAATGCACATAACCAGCCTTCATTGCAAAGTTTTTGTTTTATTTTTAAATACGGAATTTGTATATATCCCACTGGGGGAAATTAAACAACCTGATGACAAATTATGAATAAGTATACTGTTTATTACACAAACTTGACTGGCTCAGCTGCCCTCTCCCTGCTAATCATTCTCTTGGAGTTCCATTTCCAATATTCCAGATCTCTGAGCTGCTTCTGACAAATTATTTTTGAAAATTCCAAACTGACAAAGAACTGTATTACTGGTTAGAGAGGTCTGAGGTCCTAATACTTATCATAATGTGGAAACAGAAGTATTTGACCAATGTCAAGGGAAAGTTCTTAGGACAGGCATACATATATGCTTAACAATTACATATATATTGTGTTTATCTAATTATCTGTTACCTTTCCTTTAAGGCACTAATTATATTCACAATGCTATTCATTGTATATTACTGGCACAAGAACAAGTAAACATATCTCAAATTCCATTAGACATTAAGGTCATCCTGCATAATCTGTAGCATGAAGTCACCCTTCCTGTAATGATACGAAGCAGGAACACTCTCTTGCTCGTGTTACATCACAAATAGAAAAGCAAAGACTTGCATTCAAATACTGTAGGAGGGCCTAAACTCCAGCCTTTTTTTGACCTGTAACAATGCTGATTAAGCAGCCAAGAATGTGGCCTACAGGACTGTCACCTGATCTTTTGGATCAGTTGCAGATAACATCACTCTCACAGCTCAAAGCTATTTTTTGCACTATAAAGTGGTTGGACAAGAATGATTTTCACTAGCCCACTACATCTTGTTCTAAAGCTCAGGCAGACAAGCTTCATGAATCTTTCAGTGACACTACTGTTTAAATATGATGAAAAAGTAATTTTCTTCACAGGACAGGGGCACACTTTCTTAGTTAAGTAGAGCTAATAAGCAAAAGTAAGAGTGCTTTCTTAGAAGAAAGACAGACTGATTCCAATTCTCTGTTTTTTGTCAAAGCTACTTCTCCACTACAATGAAATTCCAGAGCCAGTCCTTGGTCAGGAGGACCACTCAAGAAAAATCACATCATGTCTGAAGGTCACGGGAGAATATGCCAAACCTACAATGTTTTTTTCCATTTGTTACTCTTTCTTCTTAAATACAGAGCAACATCTTCTGGTTTGCCAATGTTCACTTATCTTTAGGTAGCTTTATCTTCTTACCCAGATTTTTACTGATACTCTTCACCTTTTCACTGCTGATTTTTTGTCAAAAGCTTCAAAAAGAAAAAAAAGTGTGCTTATCTATGTGCCAGGATTTATTAATTGCATTTTACTCAATTATATTCCTTTTCATAATGTTTAATGTATCTATACCCATAGATGCTGTAAAGGTTTCATTTGTTACTGAAGAGCTATTTCAGTGATAAATGTAGTGTTCTGAATAAATCTTTTAGTGTTTATTCAAGAAGTAAGGTGTGCCCCCCCACCCTTTTTTTTCTTTATTTGAGTGGTAGGGTGAGGACATAGTAGTGTCCTTAAAAGATCATGTCCACCCCATACCCCATCTTTCCCTGCCTCCAAGGAACAACAGAGAAGTCCTTGGAATCTAAGGTCAATCTAAAGCAGCTGCAAAAGTTGCTGCATACAAAATGTTCCATCTTCAGTAGAGGCTCATCATCTTCCCTGCTTATTGCTGCTGAGGCTTGCTGGACTGGAATTGATCCCTGATCATTCATTTGGCACTGAGATGTGCTAATCACAACTGTGGCTGCTCCCTATCAGATATTTTCATGTGTAATATGACTGCCTGCTCTTTTTTTTTGGAGGGGGGGTTACTAATGATTTGTGCGAGCAATGATAATGATCCATTTTGTACCAAGGACATCTTGCCTTATTCACTTGATCACTTTGAAGTTTGGTGGTAATAAAAACCAAAGTCCTCTTTGTTTCCAACTGTTAAAAAAACAAGATTTTTTATGATAGCTGAGGAAATTCCACATGGCCACTCCTGGCCTTGGTATTAAGCCATAGTTGGGACTTGAGAGAGAAAACACATCCAGATATTTGGAAAAACATATTTAAAAGACTAGAGAGAATCAGTCTTTAATCAGAAATTGTTGAAATGGAAGTCAGAAAAAAGTCTGAAGTATCAAAAGAAAACTGGGGGGAGGGGAGACCTTTAGGATCTGAATGTCAGGAGGGGAGAAAAGAGCAACAGATGGCACTGTACAGAGATGGTTACTGCTAGTTCAAGCCCAAGAACAAATAGCTGCATTGTGGAAGAATATTTCATAATCTCACACTTTGCTATAAGATGGATAAGACAGAGTGTAGCCTAGGCAGGTAGAAGCTTGTAAAATCATAAGAAATTATTAACTCTATATGCAATGCTGTCTCTTCTGCTGGAAGCAAAGTTTTTGATTCCATGATCAACATAGTCTCCCTCCACCCACACATGTGATTTGTATGGACAAGGAAGAACATGTACCTCATACCAGGTTGTGTTTGATGGATTTTGATGTCTGCCAGCCACATCCTGTCTTGTCTTCTGATCATCAGCATTTTATTAGAAATCTATTGTGTTTAACAATCTACAACAACTTAAAACCATTGTGGCTTTTAACTCTTAGAAATATTTTATCGCTCTATAGTATATGTGAGAAGTAAGCTTCTTCAGACTTGAACTTTCTGTCAAGGAACAGAAGGGGTCAGCTTCTTCCTAAGGGTTGGGCACCCAGCAGCTGAGTACAGTAACACCTCCCGGCAGGAGAGGAGCCAGGGGTCTGATCCACCAGCCCCAGAAAGGTAAGGGCAGGCTGGGAAAGCATGGCTAGATTCAACCAAGGCTCCAGATCATCAGGCAAGTTTATGGTGATGAGGCAGGTCTAAGATGAAGCCAAGAAGACAATCTACTGGTCAGGATTAAGATCATGTTTGGTGATCACCAAGCAGGTCCACAGCGATAAGACAGGTCCAAGATCAAGCCCAGCAGTCAACCCACAGGTTGGGGCCTGGGTCAACAGGGTCTGTGACCAGACATATAGACCAGTGTTCTTACAGCATAGGTCCAGCAGAGACTGAAGGCCCCAGGGTGACCTGAAATGGGGCTCCTGGGACAACTGGGCAGAGGGTGTGGGTGGAGGCCAGGTGAGGCTGATCAGGACCTTAAGGCTTATTACAGCACTCAGAGACATCTTGCTTTCCACCTTTCCATCTTCAAATACATTACATGGCTTTTAATATTTTTTCTAGCTTCCCATACCTTGTAAAGCAAATTATCTTCACTTCTTCTACTACTTGTTCTTAGCTTCTCCCAAAATGTGTATGTCCTTAGCTGTGTCTCTGTTGACATTATCAAGTGGTACATACAGGAGATGAGCAAAATAGTTGAAATACCTAATACTGTTAAACAAACATCTACTTACACCAACTGAGGGTGTATAACCTTCAGATTTGTGTATGGCTGCACAGGATTGGTGAGGAGCAGAAAGAAACAGAAACACAGGATTGATCAAATGCAAATACTTGAAAATATTCATATATTCAGTCTTCAAAGTCTGTACAAATACAGACTGTAATATCATCTTTGTCACTCGTTGCTTTGATCTTGTCATTCATCTAGGTTAAAATCCTTTTCTATTACAAATTTAAGCTTAATTTCGTTGTCTTCAAAGTTCTGTACTGTTCTACCTCTCCCTACTCATTTGAACTTCAAGTTGCTATTCTTTCTCTTCAGTGCTTCTATAATCAAATGTGTCAAGGAGTGAGACCAGAAGAATCAAAATTTAGGAGATAAGCACTGTGAAATAAGCTAACTTCTCAGTCTTCCAAGACAGAGTAATTGTTCAAAAATAAATGAACATTTATTACATAATGGAAGGAACACACTCTGAGTTATACCAGCAGAGCTATAGCATATTTTTTCTGCTAAAAATATTGTAGTCCATCCCTCTCCACAGAGAACCCCTTTTCCAGAGTGGACTTCTCTGCAGGCTCCCATTAGATGTAACATTCCCTTTAGTAGTAATCCCTAGAAATACTTGACAAAAGTTGTTGGTTTTTTTCAGATGTCTTCATATAAGGGAGAGGACTGAAGTGGACAACTGGAATAGTAAAGTCTGATGCCATCAGTGCTAGCATTGACTGATCACATCTGCAAAAGCCCTTCAGATATGTCTCCAGTTAGGAGAACATATTTCTGTCATCCTGGGTTCATTCCACCAAAAATGCACAGATGCAAAAGCCAACGGAAAAGCCATATTCAATATAAGATTAATTTTTCTGCCTATAGACTTCTCTTGAGTTTGCTCACTCATATATATTTTTCTTATTTTTCTTCAATAGCTCTGAATTAGCATCAGATAATAGTAGCTGTACCTTGGCATAAGATTAAGTTATTCCAAAAGTTCATTTACAGCTAAATAGGAGTTTGTGAAACAGAAGAAGTGAAATATGCAGTTTCTTTGTTTCTCTTCATGGATCTTAACAACAGTCATTGATGAATGGAATTAGAGTTCCTTCTGCCTCTTCATTACTAACTCTTATTTAGCAATGTAGCATTCATGTTGTCAACAGTACCTCTAGATAACTTCTTACTATTACTTTGATGCAATTGTCATATGAGGTGTATGAGATGTTATTAAATTGGGTCCTATTAGAACATGAAGTTAAGATTTTTTTTCCTACAATTGTAGTTGAATGGAAGGGAGTGCACTTTATATCTTGTACTTGTTTTTCAACCAAAAAAAAAAGATATTTTTTTTTCCCCGTGAAGTCTACTTTCACAACAATTTATACTGTTGCAAAACACTCCGATACCATCTCATCAGAGGCAATTCTGAGCAGGCAGACACAGTAGTCATTGATGCAGAATCCACTAAAGAGGCAGCATATGAGCAGAGATGTAAGTACAACCTCTCACACCACCACCTGTGCTGACTGCAGGTTTTTACCTTAATATGTTAAAAAGTTGTTGATAAGTAAATTATATGTTGTAATGATGACAACTCTAAATTATGCAGTTTGTGTTTGTCATTTGTAGAATTTATTTCATGCTTGTGTATTTGGAAGTATTTGAATATTTTTTTTGGAAAAAATGGTAATAATGGGTCAGGGGAGGTACTACAAAGCTAAAGTTCACATGTAAAATCTACTTCTCGTTTAGTATTTTTTCTGATTCTTTATTTTCTTTTTTAAGTATTTCTGCTTTTTTAGAAAGGGGAGGAATATATTTTGATATGATTGAATTCTTGTTGGTGTTCGCTTGTGCAGAATGATGAAGAGGCGTGAAAGTTAAACGTGCTTCATACCATCATTTTTTCCTCTTGATTGCTTTCATACCAACAGCAGATGTCCAGTGAAGGGACACAAATATTTCCCTTTAGCAAGTCATTCCACTGAAAATAATGGGAGCTTATTTAAATAGTGTGGCCCTGAGGAGACAAAGGGGGGAGTGAGCACAGGACAGAATAAAAGCGGAAATGTACTTAGTCAAAGAATTACTTTATTTGCATGCAGTGAAATATTTTAGCAAGTTATATGTAATAAAATCAGTAGGAATTCAGCTATCCATTGATTTGTCAAAGGCATCAGGAATGATAACTTGAAATTTGTTGTGGCCATGAATACTATTGATTGTCCTGTTCTGTGCACTATTGTGCAAAAAAAATCAATTATTTAATAAATCATTTTATACTGTTAAATTATTTTATTAAGTCTAAATTAAGAATTATGGTGGATACAAATGTATGTGCTAAAACATAATGCTAAAATGGATTCCTCTCACAAGGTTAAATAACCATTCTGATGAGACAAGATTGATTACCAAAATAAAAGCATGATAAAAAAAAAGTCAGGAAGGCTTTGCAGATGTGGTGAATCATTACATACTACTTTGCTTTCCAAAATGAGTGCTGATCCTGCTGTTGCTTATTGTGCAGAACTTCGATTAAAGTTAATGGGAATTCTACACACAGGAAAGCTGCAGTGTGGTAGATTTGGGTTTTTTACCCTCGCATGAGTACTAATGGGAATTACAGGTATGTTTTGGGGCAAAACCACTACACATATAAAAAAAAAGTCTAGCCACATTCGAAGGGCTACACAGTAGTATTAACTACAGCTCTGCTCTCAAAAAGATGACTCTCTGTGGCAAATGAAACAATGTTGTTTTCTCCCTTCTCCTGTGCAGTGATCAGATGCAAATATTCCTGAGGAAAATTTTCTCATGTTGAAGAACTGACCAGTCATTGTCTGAAGCTATAAACTAAGGGTATGTTGTTTCCAAAGAGACAGATCATAAATCAGAGTCAGTAAGTTTTTATCACAAATCCTTATTTTTGCTGCAGTACAAACAAAGAAAATATATTAAAAGAATATTAAGAAAAATGAAGCACCAGCAAGTTATAAAACACCTAGATTAAAACACTTCTACAACTTCAGGGCTATACCTCTGCCAAATTCAAAGATTCAGGTGCAAACAATGAATTGACAGAGCTTTTCAGAATATAATTGAATAAGTCATGTACAATAACCTTTGTGGTCACAAGCATTGCAGATACGACTTAAATGTTTCCTAGATTAGAATTTCTCCCTTCTGAGCACCACTTTTGAGTAATCTGTATCATAACTGAAGTAACTGTTTCTGTCTACCTCTTGTCTATAAAATCTCTGAAATGCCTCAAAACCAGGTATACACAGCTTCTGGAACAGAGTAACTGGGGAAAAACTCAAAAGGAGAAATCAAAATATTTTTGCTTTTTCACTATCACACTAGTAGAACAAGCCTGCACCTGATTTGTCTGCCTTAACACTTTCACCAATACTACTGTTCCTATTTGATCAAGTCCTGTTCCCAGTGAAATCAGTAGTAACACTGCAGCTCCCTTAGCACTTACAGTGCATTTCAGGTTACTAAGCTCCATCCTAACCTTGTGACAGCTCCCTGTTGTCCATACTGATTTTGCTAGGCAGCTGTGCTGAGATGAGGCAAAGATGGAGGTGAAAGGCCATGCTGAGGCCTATTTGGTCTCTTCATACAGAGGAGAACACATACGGCTCCTGAATCCTGCGAGTTCACCATCATGACACATGGGAGCTACCACATTTTGGTGACTAAGAAGATACTAGAAGCAGATGACCAGCATGCTCTGGGTGAACAATGTCAAGAAGAGAATAAGGAGGAATAGGCTTCCCAGTTATGCACCAAAAAGGCATGACTCTGTCCTAAGCCCATTCCCCAAACCAGGGACATCCGTCAATGGATGATGGTGGCAATATTCATTCAAAGTATCTTTTTGTCACAGTTCACTGTCAGAAGGCCATGGGTTTTGTTGACGCCTTCCTTAGAGCACCTTTATTTTAGTCTCTCTGTCTTGTCTTTCTGCATTCCCTCTTGAGATTGTCTCTCTGACCCTGTAAAAGCAGTAGACCAACCTGTCTGTTGCCACATTCCAGGAAATATGCCTGTTAATGTTGTAGGTCCCTGACTGCTCCCCTGAATAATTGTTCTCCTATCTCCCATTTTGATAAACATTCATTTGTCCTGGATTTTTATTCCCATCAAGTTTGAACAGAGGAAGAAACCCTTCCTACTGACTAGTTTCTGTTGTCTCCCATATAGAGAAAAAGTGTTTTCTAACATGTCGCTTGGAGAAAGTCACAGTGTGTGGCTTTTTATGTGTGCCTTTTACCTACAGTAGGGCTTCTTTTAGGAGAGATGTTTCTCCTTTGATCCCTCTTGAGTGTCTCCCAGGATAAATGTACCTGGGACAGTATCTCCTAGTGTGAATGACACCAGTCCTCACCCTCTGGGCACTTTACAACTCCATCTCATTCAATTGGTTCCCAGTGGTGCTCACTCTGAACTTGCTGCATATGTGAAGGAAATCCCTGCAAAAATACAAAGCAAACACTGGGCGCAAATCTGGAGGTGCCTGTGTCATGGCAGATGATGCAGCATGCCTGGTAGACCTGTATGAGGTGACCCTGTATGGCAAGAGGGTGCTTCAGAAAAAGAAGCCATAAATGTTGCATCCTGACTGATAGAAATGTATCATATACAGAAAGGAAACCACTAGGCTTTCTTATATAGACTTAGCTTTATATTTGTGTACACTAGCTTCAAAATACAAGGAAATAACACTGAGGCTTTGCACTGGCCTCCCCCTTGGTAGAAAGAAGATTGAGGAGAAGGGATAGACAAGAGAACAGCAGTGGAGACTGGCTTGGACCAGTGGTCCACAGATAAGTCTGGCTGGAATCATCCTGGGCTTAAATGCAAGACATCACAAGGCAGACTCACAAGGTAAATGTCTGGTGACCACAAACTCTGTTATTCTATTGCTATGTTGAACAGAAAACATCTTTGTAAAAATTGATTTCCAGCAATGGCCGGGGTCAAAGTGAAGGAGTGTGGATGCTAACTAGTGTGGTGGTTCAGGTCAGAACTGTTAGGCTCCCCTGTCAGCAGCTCCTGTACCTTCTTTTCTTTCTCTTGTCTTGCTTCAGCCTCAGAGTTGTGCAGCTGAACATCTGAAGATACCATGCTATGGTCTATTCTGGCTGTTTTAGAATTAGAAGTCCTAAGAAGTTCACCGGGTCTTGTTTTCCATCCTTCAGCAACATCCATGAGGGTTTGAAGAAGAGGTTCTTTTATTCATTCATATCTGATGGAAAGCAAAGTATGGCTAAAGGCATGCCCCTAACTAGTCTGACAAAGAGAAGGTCCTCTGCCTGGCAGGACTGAGGCTGCTGGTGGCTCTGCATAATGATACAAGGACAGGCTGTGTAAACCTTGACCTAAGGAGGATGTCTGGGGAGACTCGGAGCAATGCAGAGTGGAAAGTATTCCTGCAGCTGCAGCAGAGTGGATTTGTGGTACCATGGATTATGCTGTTGGCTGGAATGATCTGGAAGCTTTCTGCATTTTTCTCTCACCAGTTTGGGGAATAATAGTTTGGAAATGGTTGTGAAGTTATTCAGCATGAGTGGTCTGTACAGTGCATTTGGCCTTAAGGCTGTCTCTGAAGATGCTCTTTCAAGATAGCATAGTGGTTGCTGTTAAAGATATAAAAAAGGAAATAGCACTAGTAAAATAATAAATTTGATTAAAAATTAAATCTGTCAGGAATTAGGAGGGATTGAAATCATAAAGATGAATGACTTCTTAAATTACTTTCCATAGGCATGTCAATATTTTTGTTAATATTAAAAATAGTGGTTGCAAAAGAAGATAATGCAAACTATGTTACAGTTTTGTAATGCTCATAATGTCTGGCTCATGATTAAGTTAGAAAGCTGTCACTCTGCACATTACAAAAAAGAAAGAGCCAAGAATTACATATAATTCCTCCTGTCCTAACTTAACAGTATTTTTGCCCACTTAAGGTTACTTTCTCCAAACCCAATTCTTAAATCTTCAGTCACCCAAAATACCATTTTGACATAAATGTGCTGCAGCTTCTTTAATCTGTTGCAGCTCACTTGGCCACAAGACCTTCTTCACTAATAGCAGAACACCAGCTGTATTAGCTATATCTGTCTTAGATAAATGTAAGTAAAAATGTCCCTCATTCACTGAACATTATAGGTTTTACTCAGAAGCAACCATTTCTGTGCTGCTCCTGATGCCCTTGAGAACAATTTTTCTCATTTTTCTTAATTCTTCTCCGTGATTCAGTTTCTATGAAGAGTCTCGAGGAAAAATAGAAAAGGCAGGGGAAGGAAAGGAGGGGAAGGATAGCAAAGAAACAAAGGAAAGGTGCAATCAAGAAACAAAATGGTATGTAACAGAAGCACTAATGAAGTGGCAAGGCATGAAGGGGGAGACGAATCAGAGACCCAGAATAAAGGGACCCAAAAAATGATGAAACAATTGTGACTGACACAGAAAAGTAGAACTTAGCAGTAGCTAACATGAAAAACATATTTGAACTAAGAATGGTCCACTTACATTTCATGGTCCTTTCTTTCCAGCCCATTTGAAAAAAATTACTGGAGGAGAGCACTCTGCCAGGCGCAAATGAAAGACACAGAAAGTCCTGATTATGTATATATTTGCTATGTGATTGCTGATCTCATCTGATGACACTTATCCTTATGAATTCACTGAGTTCTTTAGGTGGGAGAAGTCAGAAAACATCAGTGGCATTCTCTTAGCTCTGCTCAGAGTGAAACCAAATGTCAGTGTCATCATAAAGATGAGCTTTCATGTGTAATATATGTGTAGTATTGCTTTTATGATGAATTGCAGTCTATAAAATGCAAACTATTTTAAAGACTTTAAGAAATTAATGTTATGGATATTACTCATACACCAATAAAAGAGTTTGCAGAAGACTCATCCAATATTAAAAGAGTTTTCATGCATAGAAAGTTAGAATGTTTTAGAATGCTGCAAATTGTGAGAAAAGGGTGTTTTTTTCAGATGTTGCAATTAAGTGAGTTGTAACTTTATCAAATTAAGAGGTCTGCTTTGTAGTGTACACTGAGGGGATTCTCTGAGTTTACGTTATGTCATCTTCAGTACCTGGCTTGCTTGAAAAAGACATTTAATACTTCTCTGGGGAAAAAAAAAGTACCGAGAATCACCAGTTCTGACTAATAACTTTAGTTGACACCAGACTCCTGGTTCACCCTCAAGGACCAGTTCTGGACAGATTTAAGTGGGAGAATGATGGATTAGTGTGAGTGGTGATGTTTTCATGATCATTGAGCAGAGAGGGGTCAGAGTGGGTTCAGCTGTGCTGAAGAGAGGAGGACATTGTTGCACAAGGAGAGCTCAGGGAAGAAAGAAGAGACTAATCAGCCTCAGTTGCTGACAAAAAAAAAAAAACCCAAAAATGGTTTTAGAGAAGAGATCAGTTTAGATTAGGAGAAAATGTGCCAAAGCACCTGTAGATGTGGAGAGTCTTGCAAGTTAAACTCAAATGCATTTCTTTCCTGAACTTGAATTTCAGGTTTTTCTGGCACATGGAGTCTGAAGGGTATAAATTTGATCTGCAAACCACTCTGTCACAGTGCATGACCAGAGGGGTTTGGAATGTGCAGATGCTGCAGTAAGGAAGACTGGGGGACTATCACTTTTTTATTCTAAAAGGTGCTAGACTGCTAGACAAGAAATTTTAATTTCAAGAGTTTTGGTTTCAAACTAGAAACTCAAGAAACTATTAGAGGACTCAAAGCAGAGGCACTTTGCCTGAAAGCATGTGAAAGTGAGGAAATTACTCTATTTTCACCAATTTAATGGATAATGAGGCTAATTTGTAACTGGATAACTTACCCCATATTCCTGTATATCTTGCTGCTGTGTATGTGCTTATGCACAGCTACAGAAAACAAGCATATTTATGTAGGAATAATTAAAACAGATACATGTATACATGACCTGCACAGACATTCTTGGCAAGATCATTTGCTCTGAAGATTATATTCTTGTTGGTAGAATGCAGATCTGATTTCATTTAGACAAATCTTTCACTGCTTTTTAATAACAAATGAAAGACAACACTATGCATTAAGTATATGGCTAAGATGTCACACATGCTGAGAGAAGATAGTTGTCAAAGCAAATGAGCATTTGGATGATACAATGATAAGAATAGTGTAATTAAATTAATTTTCATACCACTGATTTTATCACCCCATTTTCCACACTGTTCCTTCTACCCATATGCTTTGTTTTCATCCAAATCTGTTCATTAAGGAACAGTGACTAAGATTTGTTACAGACAATGCTGAAGATCAGGTCCTGGGATTGTTGGAATAAGGTTTAATTCATCTGAAGAAGTAGGAACATAGTAAGAAAGAAGAGAGGGAGAAACTGATATAAAATGGAAAAGCCCATGAACACAGCTGTGTAAAGAACTGGGGGGCTGAGGAGGCAGATGATCAAAAGCATTTGGAAAAAAATTAAAGTACAGGAAAATGAAAAAGACACAAACAAGGATGAAAGAGAAAGAAGGAAAAAGGATAAGAAGTGAGAGAATGAAAAGGAGCTTGTTAATGGTAGCTGGAGATAAAAGGGGAGAGGGAAGATAAGGCATAAAATGAGAGAGAATGTAATTATTCATACTTTTCTTCAAATGGCAATCTAGCCTCCAGCCCTGTGGGCCAAGTGTCTGTTTCAGTTCTATTGGTGGAACAAGCATGTTGTGTATCACAACTAAAATATTTAGCAGCAGAGGTATACTGAAAAGAATGCACAGTTTTCAGAGAGGGGCTAGGCAGGATGCAATGTTGGGGATTGGGCTGCTAAAAGGAGCAGGAACTCCAGTAACATGACTCATCCCCAGGACTGGACTTTCAGGATTTCACATGCACTCCTCTGCCACTGTGAAAATGGCACTTGTGAAACTGAGGGCTCCTTTACGCTTTCCAGAGAGTGGAGACATGCATTTGATTATTTTGCTTATCAGGGCCCACAGGGCCAAGACAGTTGGACCATCTGAATATTTGCTAAAGCTCTGGGTACTGGTTTGATTATAGCACTCTGCCAAACTGTCTTGACTGCTGCAGACCTTTGTCTCCTGTCTCTGCCTCCAACGGCAGTCTTCACTCTCTGCTTCGCTTTTGGCAGCTTGGTTCCTTCCCCTCCCTCCAAATTAGGCACTAGGAGGGGAACCAAGGAGTCATTCTCCAGTCAGAACCAGGCTGGTTTTCCTAAGACTTAGTTATTATTGTGCAGCATATTTACATAATCAAGGGAGCAGGGCAAGAGTTAGGATTAAGCCTTCTGCTGTTTGGCATTTTTAGGATTGCAGTCCTGGTGTTATGTTTAACCTATCAACATGCAAAGGGTTTTCTAATGGCTATGTTTATAAAAACTTACAAATTTGCGAAGTCCTGAAGATCACAGATGAAACCTTCAGCTCCATCCTTAGATGAAGAGATCTGTCTTTATCCTCTTGGTGTGGTATGCTGGCACCTGAAAGGAGCTTCATACATTCCTGTAGGAATAGCTGGTCAGGGAGGGAACCACCGCCATGCTAAGAGAGGACTGACCTCTCCAACTGAGGCCTTTTCTGGGAACAAACCTCAAAAGAGACTCTATGAGATGCACCTTTTTGTCCCAAATATTCTCTGGTCAGAGACTAAAAATAGTTTATTTTCTCCTGTTCTGCTCTCTCAGAGACAAAACACCATTGTCGGAAATGTTAAAAGGATCGCTCTGCAGTCATGACTCACAGCATTGAACCAGTCTTTGTGATAGGAATAATAAGATTTTACATTTTGAGGCCTGTTTTCCATTTCAGTCAACATCAACAGTCTTTGGATCTGTTTTTCTTTTAATATTTCTGGTACTGTTAAAGTACATTATTTTTGTTTGATAGTATGGGGGGCAGATCTTGCTGTCTAATGCTCCCATGTAAATAACATGCATAGGAATGTGCAATATATTCCATCTCTCCAGGGGTGTATAATTTATAATAGGACTAAGCCTGCTAAACAGTGAGGTCATGGCATGCCCTGGCCTTTTGGTCCCTCAGCAGCAAACCAGGCTGCAATGTACAACCATTTCTGCCTATACAATCTTTCCTTTTTTTAAACAAAAAGTGCACAGAAGCTAGTGGAAGATTATGACTGGGACTCACACAGCAGTACAGGATGATGCACATGCTCATGAGACCAGCAGTTTAGACACAACCAGAAAGACCAATTTCCATCTTTTTCTCCAAAAGGCCACTTTGTGTAAGGCTGTATTAACTTTCTTTAAGGCTATAAGGCTATAGCTTTAAGGCTATATTAACTTTGCTTATTCTTTAGCTTTTTTCTCCCTTGCCCTGTTACCTCATTTTTCTCTCTCCATTCTTCACTTCTTGTAGCTGTGATCCTGTATTCTCTAAGAAAAGGTTTCTAATAACATCCAACTATTTCCTAAATGAGCTCAACTCTGTTTGTCTTAGAACCCAAGTGCCAGCAGGTCACTGCTGACATTTTTAACACTATTTCAGATTCATCTCCTCTGAATCTCTTCTGAACAGACTTGCAAGGTGGGAGTTTAAAAGGTCACCTAAAGCTTGATGCTAATGGGATATTCACATGTTGTTGGTACACAGTGTGTACATTAGTACCCATTATGCAACGAGTTGGTCATTGTTTGGAACTAAGAGAAAACCACAGCAAAAAGACAGAAGCCACCTGTTGTCCTGAATGTCAAGATCTATAATATTGGTTTTTTCTACTCTTTTGTGGAGGTATCGTTATTTAGCCAAGTCTATATACCTAGTATTCTCTTACATAGGTATATAATTATAGCATCTGACTTGTCATGCATACCTCTTTTGATGTATATTTTGGAAAAATAAGTATATCACTACAGGTGGGGGAAAATTGGTTTAACAACCGAAGAGCCAGGTTGAGTTCTTTCAGCTATTGGAAAAATAACTAGCAGCTGAATCTGTTCTTCTTCTTTTCCTGCTATTGAGAGGAAAATTAATAAAAGAATGATCATAGGATATATAATATTCCAGTTAGATGTCTGCATTTAAGAAAAGACAAAGAGGACAGAGAATTTTAACTTGGTCTCAGAGCCCAGTCTGATCTTTGGATTTAAACACAACCTCTCAAGGGACTTCAAGGAAAGCTTTACACAGTCATCTAGAGAAACAGCTAAATTGAGCCACAAAAGGGGAATCCTCACATCTGGAATTCCTGTATTTATCAGTATTTCATCTTTAGACATTTTGTGGAGCAAGGGTTGGAACCCAAATTCACTTTAGGCTAAAAGGATAGTCTAACAAGTAGCCTATCAAATAATCCTTTTCTTTTTTCTTTCTGTTGGTTTGGTTTGGTTTTCTGTGTTGGGTTTTTTTTCTGCCTAATGAATATTTCAGTATTCCAGGCAAAATGAAAGAATTTTACCAGAGGGATTTAGGGAGTTTGCTTTTATTCTAGAAAATGTTGAAAGTAGACATTTCAACAATTTCTTCATTTTCCTCCCAAAACAATGTCTGTTCCATAAACAGTCTATTTTAAGTGAAAACTGTTTTGGTGTTTGATTCTTTCCAACAGCTTCCTTACTTGTAAAATCAACATGGCTACTTTGTTGTATTTTTAAGGTCATAAACACACAGTGTTCTTCAAGAAGCAGAGTAGAAAATTTCTACTTCAGTCATTAAAATAATGTTCAAAATGACTCAGACATTTCAAATTCAGATTTCTAGGGGTTTATATTTGTTGTGTAGGAAGTGGAAAACAAACCTTGATAGACCTGAATGTGGAAAGAGTTCAGACCTGTCACTGAATCATATTTTATGGTGAGAGAAAATGGTAAAAATGTTATATGGTAAAGAAATAAATCCCCATTGTGGAAAGAAGATGTAGGGTGTCTTGTCCCCTAAAATCTACAGCTGGCACTTACTCCAATTCCAAAGACAAATACAGAGGCAAGCACTTCCAGTGATTCTGTGGTAAGCAAACATGAAGGAGAAAATCATGGGCTATTCAGAGCCTGTGAGAGCTTGCCTGGAAGTTGATCTCACTAATGTGTTTCAGAGGACAATTAAGGCAACATCTGCATTCCCAGGTATGGTAAAATAATTAAAAAGCTGTTTGTGTTTTATTCTGCTGCTTTTAAAACCATGACGTGTCTTGAGTGGAATAAAACATTGGAGAAATATTTTTTTATCTAAGCTTTTTTTAGTATAGAAGATGGAGTTACATCTTTCTTTGTTCTCCTCCTAACATCTTAGGGTTACTGTAGCTCCTTCAGGCAGCTACTAGCTTAGCTGGCTTCTGCCCCAGCCATCATGGAATGAGTGCAAGCAAGGCTGCTATCAGTCAAGACGACATGTACAAAGGTTAGTCTGGGCCTCTGTCTATTAAGTAATAACAAGGAAATATTTTCTCTTCAAATTATTAAGACTGATTCTGCACTCACTATGACCCAGTTTTCTCAAAAATGATGGGATCAGTGCAGGGGAGGAGAAAAAATGTAGATCTACATCTATTCAGAAGTTACTCTGAACATTAGAAGACGTTTTGCATTCCCAAGTTCTGCAAATTCTCTTTGCAATTAAAAAGGCAACATTTGATATACTTTTTCAATAGAATACTATTTGTAGTTAGATAAAAAATAAATGCTTCTGATGAGTTATGAATGCCAGCTATCTGCTCAATAGGTGGACCATTTTGGTAGCTGGATGTGAATTAACTGGTCTGCTTCATGTGTCTTTGCTGACTCAGTTCTGAAGCATGCCAAATTTCAGTAACAGGTAGCCAAATAATTCATCTGATTTTTCCATGCTTTTCATAATTAGGAAAAAATCCTCTTCTCTATGCCTCTGTGGCAATCTGCTTTAAAAATGGAAATGAAGTTAGATAGAAGTTGTTTAGTCATAACTGAAAAGTAACAATAAACAAAATAATTGCACAGAGCAATTGCTTTGCAAAATTGATGTCCCAGATAAGCTTTCAAGAATAATAAATACCCCCTTAAGGGGATATGCTTTAAAGCAAATAGCCACTGCCAAATAATTTATCACATCTAACCACTGGTCTCCATCCTTAATTACTAGCATTTCATTCTACTGCTCGTTAACAGAAGTTAAGCCTGATGCTATTCTCTGTATTTTCTTTTTTTCAAGAGCTTCTTTTCATCATGTATTCAGAGTTTGAACCAGACTGTCCCTTTTTTTTTGTGAAGAACAGCATTTCTGTGGGACTTTGCTTATGGGACCCTGCAGCAGAGAGAATCCTATTTAATTCTGGGCATAAGACATATAAAAGAAGTCCTTGTTTGATTCAGGTTCAATGAACAAATAGTTGGTTCTTATTTGCATAGGGTAAGCTCTATGCTTAACTTCTGGATGGTTCAGGTTTTGCCTGCTTTTCAATATTTATTGCACTATCTTATTTGTTTCTTTAATTTATTTAATGCAGCAATATTTGGATGCTTTTTTTCTGGGAACTGAAACAGAATGAATAGTCTGACTCCTTGTGGTTTCACTGAACTTTTTTCAAGGTCATAACAATTTACTAGGGCATGACTGCCTGTAAGAACCAAGTTACCAAGAATTCATTCCACTTTTTAAATGGTTTGGCTCTAAAAAAGGGGGAGGAAAACCCCCATGCATTTTCACTATGTTGATGGGAATCTAGTTTATTTCACTAAGAATACTGAATAACCAAAAGATGATATTCTGCTCTCATCAAACAGGTACAATTCCTCTGACATAATGGACCTGTTTAAGCAAATGTCTTCCAGCTTTTGGTGAGTATTAGGAAGGAAGTTTTAAATAGAACTGATAATTTTAAACAGTATTATAAACCAGCTTTGATTACGCAGAACTATGAGATCTGCTCCTTTACTTGCAGTTTATTATTTTAAAGCCAAATCCTCCTCTGGAGTTGTGGAATAGAAAATGAACAGGCATGATCCTGAATATTTTAATTGCACTGATGGGTTTAGCTAGTCTTAGCAGCTCTTTAACGAACATATGATGCTGAGAACTGGACTCCACAGTGATCTAAGCACTACACATGGCTAAGTTGGATACAGGTCCCAGGAGAGATCTAGATAGGATCTGTAGCATCTAGGCAAGACTCTGACTATCAGCTCATCTAGGAGAGAGGAGGAAAGAACAACATCTCCTCTGCTTCTGCCTAAGTTACTCGGGTTTTGTCTCGATGTATCTGAGATACCAGCAGTATGGAGGGAGGTGGTGATTGACCTCAGCTACTGCTCACCAGTACATGGCTACAGAACAAGAACCACCGCAGCATCAAGAGGTACCCATAACACTCGAAGCCTCTTGGGGCTACTCCTGTTCTGCTACCACTGATCCCTTGTTCAGTGATTTAAATGTGCAATCTAACCTGCTGAATTAAAAGTGTTCTGTCTGGGGTTGCAGAAGGGCTACTGACTACCTGTGAGTCATTACATGCAGACCTGGGCTTCTCAGCTGCCTGGGGAGTATACCTGTGCAGGTGTTTTGCACCTATTTAGTAGTCTATATGTAAGTACAAATTTTCACAAGTGCAAGGACTAAACTGTCAAGATCCCAGTATTTTCATGTTTTTAAAGGACTAGACAGAAAACTTCTCTTTAATACAGAAGTGGCAACGTAGCCCTCATTCTGAGTGGCTTGCACAGGGAATAGTAAGACTATTGTTGCCCAGCCTCTGTGGTAGAGCTGTAGAGAAGTGCACCTCTCAATTTCTCCCCCAAAGCAGCAAGATCTATAATCAGGTAATGAAATGTTTCTGTAAATCGAACCTAGTGTATTTCATTCAAAGTATAAGATAAAGCTGTTTGAAAACTGGTTACACCATAATGAGCATGCTTTAAGTTCAAAGCAGACAGAACAGGGCTGTATTTCAATCAGCACTGAAGTTAGCTTAATGGATTGTTTCTCTGAATGTAGATATTTCAAAAAATAAAGCAGTAGTGTTGTTACTTTTTAAAGGAAAACCATCTTGGCAATGCATCTCTCTTTTTGTATAAATACAGAAAAAGGCAGTAGATGTGCAAAGGAATATATTAGAATTGAAGCAGTGACATGTTTCAGTATCTATGGATATATGAATAAATTTTCTTTTCATTTGTTTGTTTTTCTTACTACACCTTTCCTTAAGTAGCTTGAGGATATAGCTGAAGCGGTTATTCCATATTTCCTCATCTATTCTCACCAACAAATTCTATAGCAAATATAGGTTTCTGCAGCTATAATGATTAAATAAATTCACTGGTTGTGCTCACAAAAAATTGAAATAAGTCCAGTATCTGTCTTTCTTTAATCAAAATTCACATACTGCAGATATTAATTTCAGAAAAGAAATCATTAAAATATGCTCCCAAGTAAAAGATTAAAAATGTGTAAGAAATTGGATTAAAGTGGCTAAAATATTTCACAGAATTGCAAGAAAAATATGAATTGTGTTGTGTTTTGTTTTCTTAGACTGTAGGGACAACATTATCCACAAAATCATAAGAAACAGAGCCAATATAACCTAGATTTATTCCTAACAGAAGACTATGTTAAGAAGTTACAAGATAATCAAATCTGCACTGTAAAAAAATAGGAATATTCTAGGCACATTTTTCTAAAGAACCAAGGGGCAATATTGACAGCATAAGGTTTTACTGGGAAAATGAAAACAAACCTCTAGAGGACTAGAAGAATTCAATGCTAACTGATGTGAACAGTGAAGTTTTCCTTAGAGAGAAAACACCAGTGAAAAATTATGATCAGTTGTTTCCAAATGTAAGTTTGAAAAAAAATACATGCAGAAAGCAAAAGGAAGTAGTATGGTAGTAGAAGGTTTCTTGAATGACTTATTGTCCAATTTTAAAATACTGACAGAAATTAGTAGAGAATTCATATTCAGTACTGCCTACCTCTGTTGTTTATTGCTTATTTTTATAGCTACTTCCTCTACTTCCTTAAGTAGAGGAATTTATACCCTTCAAGCATTTCTAGATTTAGGTTTTCCCATTCCCATTATTCATCCTTTAGAGACTCTGAAAATCCAGCAGGCATTGTGAGAAGTCTCAGCATTGTATCAGGCACAATTGCATGAATTGTTGTCTCAGCATTGTATCAGGCACAACTGCACGAAGTGTTATTTGAAGTAGACCTGGACCTTGGAGTGTGGACAGAGCTTGTTTGTGTCCTGTCTGCAAAATAAATATATTTATACGATACAGATGGCTAACATAGGCATTTCAACTGTTGTCCATTGATTGCAAAGGGAGTCAGTGTCTGCCGACCATTTATTAGGTAGCTTGAAGTGCATACTCCTCTGTTGAACTTTGGTCCCCACAGTAAAGCTGTAGGAAAAATATGGCCTCTCCCAGTGTGCCAGGACTGCAATTCAGATACCTCCTTCTGATGGTGGAGTCCATACTCAGAATCTGTGGCAGAGAAGAGTATTTATAGTCAATGAACCTGCTATTAATTGATGCAAGTGCAAGTTTGCTGACCTTAAGGCATACACAGATCTTGTCCACTTACTGACTGTATTGGGTTTCTGTGGCAAGGTTTTGGTAGTGGGGGGGTTACAGGGGTGGCTTCTGTGAGAAGCTGCTGGA
>JANZLQ010000050.1:908139-923489 GCA_026212715.1 Elanus axillaris | reverse complement strand
CTTCCTTCCTTCCTTCCTTCCTTCCTTCCTTCCTTCCTTCCTTCCTTCCTTCCTTCCTTCCTTCCTTCCTTCCTTCCGTCCTTCCTTCCTTCCTTCCTTCCTTCCTTCTTTCCTTTCTGTGGGAAGCAACACCTTTTGTCATTATGAGCTATTCTATAAAGGTATTGTCTTTCAACATCCTCTGCAAGGTATCCAGTAATAAGTTACAAATTTAGCAGATCTCTAAAATAATTTTTTAAATTATTTTTTTAGCCTTTACCAGCAACATTTCATATTATCACCATTTTTATGGCACAAAGTTATATGTAAATGTCTAAAAACTGAGGAAGAGGAAAGAAAAAAAAGGTTAATATATACAAGGTGACATCCTCATCATTTACTAAACGATGAGACTTTTCAAGAGAAGCCAAATTTCTACTAGCCAAAAGAAAGGTTAAGTGATACTATCCCAATCAGCAAAACTGCAAGTACTTGATTTTAAAATGCTGATACTTTCATTACTTCCCTACTCAAAATGATCAGAGCAAAATAAATCAGTGATTAAATTTGCAAGGTGATAGATTGATTGATCAGTACATTTTTAATATGTTACATTTAATAATCATGTAATGCCTTTTAAAACATACTAAAAATTCCTGATTTCAGTACGTCAGCACTAGTAAAACACCTTAACTGATAGAAAGCTTTTCCACATTTGTTTCTTCTGAATTTATAGAAACTGTGTCCATTTCAAGCTATTATCTATACAAAAATACCTAAAATTATAAAGTTTAGTTTTGTTTGTTGGATTTATGCTATACTTTTTATATCACTTTAAGAATCTTAATTTTCCAGCTAATCAGCATTGAATATCTAAAGAGGCATTCACACCATCTACTTCATGCAGTACAGAGCATGTTGAGTAGGGCAGTCAAGCCTCAATGTATTAGAGATATCACCAGACAGTGATTCAGGTCACCTGCAGCTAAAAATATACAGTGTGAATCTCTTGCTGGAGGTGTTAAAAATACTCAGATTGAAGTAGTAAATTAGTTTTCTTCCAAAGGGCCTTTTCCATCACCAGCATTTTGCTCACAGTTCAGAAAGGGATTGCTTCTACACCCTCAAGCACAGGTAACAGCACTAAAAAGTGACAGAACACATATGGCTGGCTAAAGCCAATCCTCTTGGCTGTTGCAGCTGCTGTTGTATACATGAGTGAGTATTACTTCAACTGCCTAATTTCTATTCAAATGCGTAGTTTTATACATTAAGATGCATTTTATCTCTTTTTGTTGTGTTTCTGGTTTGGCCATGCTTGCAAGATCATCCTAAAACAGTTAAGATGTAATTTCACGTACTCTGTAAATTGATTATGAGATCAGATCGCAACCTAAAGCTATTGGCAACAATCTAATGAACCTCCATGAGAAGACATCAGTTTTAAATATTATGTAAACTAGTATTAAAAGGCATTGATCTCAGTAGAGATCCCTCTTGGACCTTGCTCTTCTGAAAATGCAAAGGCTTTTGTAATCTCAACCATTTGCTTTCCATCTCCCTGATATTCCTTACTTATTTTATTTTATTTTACTTTATTACCTGTCCTGTATTTGAAAAGATCATGACACAATAATCCATCATGTCTAAAGTTGACTACAGGTTTGTGAAAATCCAAATATGTTAAATCTGCTGGCTCTGTCTAAACCAACAGTTATTTCAGTAAGTACTATGATTTGTCTGAGACGCTTTACCTTTCACAAATCCATGATGACTCATGCTTATGAAATTGTTCTCTTCCAAACTGAACTAATATTTAAGATAGCTAAAAATAGCATCTCAAAATTTCTGCTACTGTTGGCTCAGGCTTTGACACACTTAAACAGACTACAGAGTATCTTCCTTCACTAATTTCGCATTGGGATTTCTTTTTCAGAGTAAGTTATTATTAAGCCTGCATAAAGGTGGCAGAATCTTTCTCATGGATGTTGTTCTTAAGATTCAATGCGGTGTTAATCACTACAACTTCTGAAAATGATCCATTCCTGATTTAGGTTACTTTTTTTTCTTTTTAGATGGTAAGACATTTTTAAGTGCTTATTCATGGTATTTTAAAGGTCTAGCTATCTAAGGTGTATTATTTTTCATTCACAAAGACAAGGCATTAGAGATACTTTTCTGCTTATCTATGGAGGGGAGAGAGAAGCTTTAAAGCACTGGTAAGACTAGCTGTAATAAACCATTTGAAACACTTTGAAGAGTATTTATTTCACCATCTCCCTTGATGACTATAAAAAGTACCGGTTTTAAAAACTGCATTTATTTTACCATGACTATCCTAAGCAGTCTTCTTTTTTTAAAGCTGCTGTTTCTTTGTCTTTTTTTTTCTTTTAATTTAATTTACTTGTCACACACTTTTTACATGCCTTTCATATGCTGTCCAAATTAGGGAAAGGTTAGCAAGGCTTGTGAAATCAGTGCAAGATTTTTATCACAGTTGTTGTTTAGACCTTTTTATACAGTCTTTGCTTCTTCCCCTGCTGTACTCAGTAACTTAAAGACTTTTATTTAGTGCAGCCAGCTTTATGTAAGCCATACAAGAATAAGAAGGCAGAGCTGGAGGGGAAAGTGAGCCAGCATATGCTACTCTCCAAGACAATGAAAACTGATGGCTTATAAAGGAAAGAAGTAATGTTGGAAGAATGAATCAGAGGATCAAGAGAACAAAAACAAAGAGCAGGAAGGTGAGGTGACCACAGTGCAAATGAAATCTTAATGATGCAGATTAATTTTTGTTTGTCCTAACAAGCTATACTGTTCTAATGATGAATTTGCCAAAAATCTGGAATTGTCTCCCAGACCCCCGGAAGCATCTCTAATTTGTGCACTGAAACATAAAAGAGCCAGTCACTGGCAAATGTGGAGACTTCTACTTGCAGTGGCTTTCTCATATTAATGAATGTATCTTTTAAAAACTCAAAATTCACTCTATTAATCTCCTTGTCAACATCACACAGTAGTTCATTGAATTTGATTAGGAAACTCAACCACAACTTCTGTTTCCTCCTCCCCCAACATTCTCAGGCCATTTTTTCTTGTGCAACTCATTACTACAGAAACAATCTTTCCTAAGGTATTTCAGTTTCAGAGAGCAATGCTGTATTAAAGTCATTCTGCTTATAGAACATTTTGTTTCTTACTGAAAATGTCTCAGGTGAAGTACTCCATGACAATAAATATTTTCAAGAAACAATTTCGCCAAATACAAATGAAATGAGCATTTACTGCTACAGTGGTATTATCTCGGTTTCCACAATAACACCAATGAAGGTCATGTAAACTTTTTCATTACCCATTCTGTATTTCATCTAGTTCTATATGTATGTGTGGGTAAATTTGATATATTATAGAAATAGAAGCCTGGGAAGATTCATTTCATATAATTGCTTTCATGGAATGATCAAGTACCACCTTAAACAAAGGTGGAGGTTTTACCTCAGAGTTCTCACACAGCCTAGCTTTTAGAAAACCTTTTCTTAGAATTAGAAATCCAGTTTCCACTCTGATTTTATCCATGGTTAAGTTTCTTCCTCTTAGGCAAATTCATTCCTTTATTTTAAGAAATTCCTTTCTCTTCCCGGTATGTGTCCTTATAATGAAAATGTAGACAGCAACAAGATCCACACAGTCTTCATTTGGCTAAGCTGTGCATGCCACACCTTCTATACTTTCTCCATAAAAAGAGATCTCCTTTTACAGTGCATTTTCAAATTTTCTGTGTTCCTTGTTCCTCTTAATCCTCTTTCCTTTTATTTCACATTGATACCTGTATATTTCTGCCTGTTTTCCCCCTTCAACTCATCTCTACATCCCCCACATTTTCACTCTTCTGTCTCACCACTGCTTTCAAAAGCTATCTGCACATTCACTTTCTTCCTTACCTGCCATTGCAATATTAAGCTTCAAGCTGCACCTGGCAGCCTGTTCTTCAGCTTAATTAAAGGCCACCCTTGACCTTCACAGGAAATATCTGTATTTGGGACCTTGGGACTCTAGCTGTGCTTGGAACAGTGATTGATATTTTTTATACAATTCAGTGCGTTAATACTGCTGATGCAAAGACTTCCAATGTGTCTGCTGGCACCCATACAAAACAACCCCCCAGAAAAACAGAAAGAATTTTTTTTTTCATGAAATATAACAAGTTCAAGGTAAAATGTGTGGAACAGGAAAAAAAAAACCACCTTAATCCACTGCATATGTTTCGCTATGTGAAACTAAGTCTTAAAGAATAACCAGTAATTGCTGTGATTCTGTTTTCATGAGCTAAACTTAGTTTTGCAGCAGTGGTTCACAAAAGCCTATGCCAAGTAAGATGTTCTGAGAATTAAGGAGGAAGGAAAGAAGTCTGTGGTTTGGGAGGAGAAGGAAATCCATTCTCTCTCAAAGCCATCTGAGAAATAAAAGATTCACCATCTTCTTTTTAAAATCACTCTCCAGCTGGATCGGTTTAAGTGTCACACATTCCAAATGTGTCATATATTTGGACAGAAGTGCTTTAATGTCATGAGTCCTTCTGAATCATCTCTTCCAGTAGTACATCCAGGACTGTCTTCCCCAGCAGGCAGAGAGCAGCCCAGCCTGTGTTTGGGTTGCCCCAGTAGACACAAGCACTCATGCTGCACTGATGAGAACTGTACAGCAAGGAGAAATTCTGCTGGGAACATAAATGGCAGAGGAAAATCCTGTCCAGCACTTAGCATCACGAACAGCAAATTAAGACATGCTTACAGATATAATATCTATGAGCCAAAGAGAGGAAATTCTGGTAATCACCCATTGTGTTTGAGTAGTACTTTGTACTGTGAAAAAGCTTAGCATGACTGTGGTATATAACTAAATTGCAGCAGGCCTGTCATTTGGAAAGTGGGAGTGAAAGAGTTTATTCTCTCATCCACCCCATCCCTCATTTGAGTTTCTCCTTGTAAAGTCATGTCAATAGCAAACAAAAGCTCACAGTGCAATAAGCATGAAAATAATCAGCTTTCAATGCTCCCATTCCCACTGGATTTTAAATAGTAGATTCCCCTGAGCATAGCACAATTTTATCAGAGTGCTTTGTTAAAATGGGGGCTCTGCTGTTAATGTTCAAAAGCAAACACTGCTCTACAAGTATATACATCATCTATAAGATTCAGACATTCCACTGGGCATGTCAGTCCTTGCAGAGAGGGGGTCTTCCGCAGGTATGGGAAAACTCAGGACAGCCCTGTATACCCTTGTGGGGACTGATTACCTACTTGCAAGTGGAACCTGTGTGGTGTCGTGTTCACTGAAGTACAAGCGGCTGCTGCTATCCTGCACTCCCAGCACAGAACTAGACATGATAACCAAGGAAGTCTGCCTCCACAGTTCCAAAGTTTCATTTGCTTTCATCTTTCATGTAGATTTTATAAAATAAGAGGCATTAAAAGAAAAAGGCAACAATTGGAAGCTCCAGAAATAGTTTGTCTAAAAAAAAGCTATTTCCTATTATGTGAGCAAAGCTTGTGCTAGATTTCAATTGCCAAAGGGTGTATGAGCTGCCTGTGAAAGGTCCAACATTCTCATCTGGAAAAACTTTTAGATTTTATTCCTTTATTTGGCTTGAAACAGAGCTTTTTTTGCTTTTGTTAAATCTTTAACTGAGGTCCGGGCCACAGGAAAAGTAAAAGGCAACATGCTGGCTAGAGGCCATCATTTTACATTTTAGAAGAAGGATTTGGAGTGAAAACAGATGAAAGCTATGGGGCCGTGGACAGATGGCAGTCAAAAGATCTGCAGGAGCCAGAAGGAACAGAATCCAACATATTTGAATCCTGGCTCAGAAGAAATCAATGATCAGCTGAAACTGGGGATGATGCAAGGAAAAATTAAAAAAAAACAACGTTCCTTTGGGAATTGCTTCAGCACTTTGTGTGGTGAGTAACGGAAAAATATGATCAAGAGGAGATTTTAATAATTCTGGCATCAAGAAATTCTGTGAAGTGTTTGCATTAACCACTGTCACTCCAGTGATACTTCTAAAAAGAACAGCAGCTGCAGAGGCACAGAAAGCAACAAGAACAAGGCCCAGAACAAACAAGAAGACCTGAAAAAACTAGAAGGCAGACTAAAGAGTTGTACAGAGATCTAGTCTGTGCTCAGCACCAAAGTAATCAGGGAGGAAGCAGACTGACGTACACTGATGAGGTAACCAATCAGGGCAGAGGAAGAATTTAGTTTGAGGATGGCCATGTTAGAGAATATGTTAGTAGAGGTCATTGTTTTGTGAAAGGTAATGAGTCGACTAACATACAGCAACTCCAAATTTGCTGCCTCTGAAGCTTCCTGTGCTCTTGTTTAGAAAAGTCGTGGAGGTCACAAATTGCAAAGGAGCCTTTTTAGCGTCACTGCACAATCTTAAAGAGGTGCAGCCAATGCAGGAAACACTTGCAAGGAACAGGAAAATGCTGGAGGTGTATCTGGAAAAAAACAAAACAGCTTTTCTGTTCTCAGATTTTGAAGAAAAACAGTCCCGAGCATTTTTATTAGAATGGTTTAAGTGAAAAAAATAACTCACAAGAAAGGTTTTGCTTCTTTTCTTTTAAAAGTAAAATCTAAAGCAATCAATCATGCAACAGACTGAACAGTGCACTCAGGTCGTTTTTTAGTGGATCAGTTGATATTCCTCTTTGGAAAATCCTTCACTCACAATGGTACCAAAACATTGCTTTATATGTTAACTATACTGCTTTTATAGGTATTTATATTGCTATTGTTACTAGCTCTGCCATTTCAGTCAAATCCTGTTTCCTCTGTCATCCACGTATGGTCAGTGGAAGTAGGATATCCTCTTCATGCTCGGGGGCACAGTTTTGCTTTCCTTGCTCAGTATTGTTTTCAGTGGCAGTTTGTATAACCATGAAAAGTGGAACTGAACCCTTACATCACTTCTGTGCTCCTCAAACCCACGATGCAATGGATATGACCCAAGAAAATTATCTGTAACTTCAGCTTTTACTGCAGTGCTGCAGACTCACTTTAAGCTACTGGGAAAAAAACAAAACAAAACAAAAAAAACAACCAGCCAACAGCAAAGAATATAGGTGGACTTTCTGTCACCTAAGTATAACCACATACAAAATTAATTTTGGAGTGTTGTAAACAAGCCAGCTGAGCTTATATAGTCACTGAGGTGGTGGTGAGAGAAATGAAAAGGTGTCCATCCTTCACATATCTCAGGACAGGCTAAGTTACCCTTAGAAATACCTCCCTCTGCTGGCTATACATGAAGACTCAGTTCTTCAGGTGTTTCAGTTCTCGTTCTGCAGAACTTAGGTACCAAGAAGAGGTACAGACCTGAGATTTATCTTCATCAACTAGTTTGTATCATTAAACAAAATTATTTAAAAGAAAACAAAATGTCTAACCTCCCCCCTAATCCTTCATGCTGCTATTGGCATTCAGTTCATCACACACCTGATTTATTTTATAAATGCTGAATTTTCCAGCTATGATATAAAGATCTTATATAAAATTACTGGGGGGACAAGGAGCAGGATGGGAGAAGGCTGAAGGAAGTTAGATCTGAACATTCATTGTTTCAGAAATTCATCACTGACTGTTTAAAAAAAAAATCATTTAAACAGTTTTCCACATGTGCTATTGTTAAAGCCTCTGCATGTCACACAGGAAGACGTCTTGTGCTGCTGCACCAGGCCCTTGAAAGGAAATGGAGTGGTTCAGCCAGTCACTTTTCTTTTTTCAGTTCCCATCATTGTGTCAAGGTTAAAGTTTGTTTTCCTTAAGGATACTAACTGTAAACAAGCCCCCACTAACACTGGTAGTCTCAAAAAATTGTAGTTTGTCTTTTAACAGAAGTTAAAACATCTCTTAGTCTTTAAGATTAGAGTTATAATGCACACTTCACTCTAGCAGCACTTAGCATTGAATTTGAAGGACATTTCCTTCATTAGAAAGTTTCCCTACAAGCAGAAGAAACATAAATGAAGTCTCTCTAGAGACATTTTGCTTTTAATTGGTACTCAAAACTGCCTTGCACCTCCCTCTCCTCACACCCCCACACCAAATGCTCCCCCACCTTATTATGTGGCTCCATTTATCTGCATTTTTTCTCAAAAGAGGGACTAAATAATCTTTATTTGTAGAAAGATGGTTTGCTAGCAGAAATAAATCACAAAATGCATATTCACAAATATGTAACAATTGGCTACAATTTGTGGAAGTACAAAAATAAATATTGACTACGGCTTGTTTAGCAATCAATTTTTTTAGTCCATGCTGACCTGTAGCAACAAAGGATCTTAACATAATTATAACACTTGTACATTTTAAAATTAGAAACAAAACAATCTGTATTATTGTAGTACATTTGTATTTAATAGTTACAAAATGGTGAATAAATGTTACTCTTTTTTTCTTTCATTAGTATTTTCCTTGGAAAATGGAAACTGCTTCACAAACCTAAAACTAATACAGAGAATTTGTCTCTCCCTCCTTCTCCACCATTATGAGTAGAATCCTCTCTGGGAAAACCCTTTCAGGAATATTACATTTTAAAGATCATTGATTGTTAAACTGTATTACATTCTTTTTCTATCATTGTCCTGCACTGAACACGGTGAAGACACAAATTGTTATTGCTAGCATTATTGCACCATCTCTTGTTGTTTCCCGTGGCTAATAAATTCTGTATATCATCGTATCCTTTTCCCATGACTTTACGTTAGCACTGTAAAAGCCCAGAATATGGATTACTATTTTGGAGTTAATTTTATCCTTTTTGAATTATTTTCACTGAATAATCATTTCCAGTACATGAAATTTATGTCAGATGAAAAATTTCTTATTAAATATCATGTAATCTTTACAGATACAGCTGAACCCATCTTGGGTTGCCCTGGTACAAAGAGCTGCAGCACCTCTTTGCCACACTTGTGTTGAAGAATCTTTTCCTAAGCCATCTCTGATAGTCTCAGCTGTTGCAAGGAAAAACCTTGGGATGGTAAACAAGAATTTGACATTGGTCTGGGTCCACAGAGAGCACTCAAAAAAAGATCAGGAGCCAAAGACAATATTTTAAATTATTCTCACTGTTAACCATTTCAGAGCTAATGAAAAAAGCAACAGGAGTGAACATAATGTGAACATCTGCCTGACGGCTGAGAGCTTTACCTCACAGCTCAGATGAACAGGGAACTCAGATGGACAGGGCTTGGAGTGCCACCTTCTTTTCCCTCCTGACATAGGTTAAATATTGACTGGACTGAGCTGAAGGCCATTTGTTATTCCCAAGCTAAGGTCATTATTAATGCAACAGCTCATAGGGTTCAAAATGTGCTAAGCACTTTACAGAGATGTAGGGCAAGCCAGGCCTCAATCCCACAAAGCTGATATGTCAGTGTCAATTTTAGACACAGCGACCAAACCTGCCACTCCTCCCTCTCCCTCTTTCCCTCCTGTACCTGTTTCCCTGGGCTGCATTGCTCCCCTGGTCACATGGAAAATCAGAACACGCATTTAGCTTTAGGAAACTAAAATTTGCCTCAGCATCTGACTTTTGAAAACAGCCAAACCCAGATTTTTTTGCAAAAAGGATGGGGAATAATAGCTCATTCTGGGATTGGTCACCTCTGGTTGCACAGTGAGTAGAAAATCCCTTCAGCCACATCAAGGACTAAACAGATATCTGGAATCAGCTCTCCCTAGATCTAGCAATGGTGTCTTCAGGTAAAGGCTACTGCACATTGTAGCAAAGGGGGTGGGGAAATGGCAGCCTCCATCACTTATAAATCTGTCATTAAACTGTCTTTATTTGAAAGAAGAAATATTGCAATAATATAAATACAATTTTTTAAAGCAGCCTGATACATACTAGTTCCAACCTGTCTGTGAGACACTGGAAAAATCAGCATTTTCAGAAAACAGGTTTTTGCTTCTCACATATTCTGTCTCTTTTAGTTAATTCAGTGGAAATGACAGTTCAAGGTGAACTGGCAAAAAGTTATTTAGGCTAGATCAAAGGTTAAATTTTCAGCTCCCCTCTCTAATCATAAATAAAGTTTTGAAAACATGTTTTGGAAATGGTATTTGTGAAATGTATTTCAAGGTGGCCTTTTAGGGTAGTCAGTATTACAAGAGCCAATGTGACACATATTGTGTGGAAGAGGGAAAGAAAGAGCTCATGTATAAGGGATTTAAGTGAGCTTATCAAAACTGCTCTTGTTGAGTTATGTTTTTCTCCAGCTGAATTCCTGCTCAGTAGCAGTTTACCAACTGAGTCCTCCTCAAATTAAATCTAGTTTTCTCTGCAAGGAAAGGGAAAAATAATAAATCAAAACTAATGAGGTATTCTTTATACTATTGACATCTTAATTTTTTCTTCCTGTGTCACTGTTAGATTTGAAAGGAGAAAACAGTGTGTTAATGTTGAATGTGAAAAATAAAAACTGCCTGCCCAGTGAAAAGAAGGGAAAGAGGAAATCAGGAGGGTGAGTTAGTAATTCCCTAAGCATATGCAATATATGTAATTTTCAAACTTGACAATTGCGCTGAGACAGAGAGGGGAAGTGAATTAACTAGGAGAGCATTTGCTCTTTCACAAACAGACTTGTGAGACCAGTACATCAGTTATTTTGTCCACGTTGTGTGTAACACAGGCACAGAACGGCAGTGACAGGAAGGAGGAGGGTTCTCACCTGTTTTTCCTCTCCTGCTCGCTCTGCCTTCCCTGCACAGAGAAAATTGACACAGCCCTTCCTTTCTCCAAGAGGAGATGTTAGCTTGAAATCCAGTCAGTTAAAACACTTTCCTTATCCTTCTCTAGATGCATCCACTAACACCTGTGCTAGCTTTTTTTCCAGATTTTAAAGTTGTGTTATCCTGTTTCTTTTTTAATTCCTTCTTTTGTTGCCATGTGATGCTTTTCTCCCTCTCCTTCCCCAACCCCTCTCTTAGGTCCCTCCCCGCAGGATAACAGAGTGACTAGACCGAGCAAACATTGAAACAGACAATGTACAGGTTGCTTGCAAATGCACAAGAAAACAAACCAGGAGAGAAGAGAGAAAAATGTATAGGTTTCTCTTCTCCCTCTTTAATCATAGGTGTTTTTATAACGATATAGGTAAAATATTTTCTGATATAGGTGTGATTTTTAAATTGATAATGTCTGTAAGTTCAGAGAGTGGTTGAGAAGTTGGAACTCATCAGCTTCTGTGTGCTGGAGCACTGACACATGAGGCAGAATGAAGAGTGCATGGGTGCTGCACTGAGCTCTGCTCACCCATATCATCTCACATGATTAAGATCACACGTGGCCTTCTTGCAGTTCTGTAGGAAGATATATCTAGAGTTTGACTGTCACTGGACTGTACAGAATTTAGCGGGCCTTTTTGTTGCACTCACCTCTTTATTTCTCTTGTCTGGCTGCTTCTGATTGTTATCCAGAGATCCATTCAAATGTCTAAGAAAATAATTGATGCTATAGTCTTCCTAGGGTTTGTTTTCACCTGCTACACTTAAGTGATTATTTGTCTGAAGGCAGGTCTTCAGATACAGGAATTTGAATAAAATTAACAGTGAAACCAGAATATTTTCTTGCAAGTAAATATTTGTAGTGAACAGACATTTAATACAGTATGTACCATTCCACATGGTTACCAAATTTGTCTTTATTGCAGGCATGTATATCTAAGAGTCTTGCCCTTACTTAAGAGATGCTGCATGCTCACAGCTCTGCCTTCAGTGGGGGGTGCAGGACAGCAATTCTCCACAAACCACCAACTTGCAGAGAGATAACTTACACTGAATCCATCTCCTCTACAAGACCAGGTATGTAAATGTATTTCCTCATGACTAGAAAGCTTGCATTATCTCCTGTTTTAGGATATTTGAATGCTGTCCCTGAGCACCTATCTCAACAATTAGTTCACACTCTGTAACAGTCATCATTTGTTTTGCCTGAGATATATCTCTGTGTGGGCACTAGAGGACATTGGTATACAGAAGACATAAGAACTGAAACATCAACCTGTATTTTTGATGAGGACGTGCAGAAGGTGTGGATTTAGGTCTAAGTCCAAGAACAAATAGAATTTATGAGTAGTTTGAGTGAAAAAAAACTCTTTTCTTGCACTTTCAGATATCTTCTTTCAGGACTTAAAGGATCACTGGCTGAAGCCATCAAAAATTCTCCCTTATATGACAGACTAAAACTAGAAGCAGAACCTCTGTTGCCAGACTGACTCATCTGGTTTCCCCAAACAAGAACAATATGTATCTTTACAGCCCCTCTCACTTTATATTTGGTGGATTCTGTAACTGGGTTAAGACCATGTGTCTTGCCTCGATATCTTGCAGACTTTCCAGGAGACTCAGACCATCAGTGAAAATACATTCTGATCTAGGACCTCCCTTGGCTTTCAACTTTAGGAAAATACTTGACTGATGTTTAAAAAGCAAGCATTCCTTTGTATTAAATCATTATAGGTTGTGGGCAGCAGCATGTATTCTTGTGGTAGCCATTATGGATCTCGGCACCTTTTTACAAGGATAAGACATTATACATTACAGCACAGAGAGAAAGGACAGTGTAGAAGCTAGTGACAAGAGACGACCCTTCCATCAGTGAAAAACTGATTATCAGCCAATTTTTTATTTGTCTGGGTAACACTCAAGACACCAATTAACTACCTGTTTTTCCCTTATTAGTAATATTTACACTGTGCCATGCAGGAAAAGTGTCTTAGTCAAAATTAACAAGGCACAAAGCACTAGTTGGATAGCAATTAGCAGACAGTGTCACTGCCATATCTTGCTAGTAAGATGAAACAATAGAGAAGAAAATGTATTCTGTGTGTCTAATGGATGCTGTAGATCAAATAACATCTCAGAGATTTCTGAAGTAGTGTAAACAGAACGACTCCCTGTTGTGATAAGTCATCTTGGATCAATGGTGGAACTAGAATAATCGCTGGCATGTAACTGATGTGGAGAAGGGAAAAATACAACATACTGAATTTTACGTTATCAGATGAACGGTTTCATTTGAGTCTGCAAGAGTGTTTGGCCAACTCTGTACTAGGTAGGAGGCAGACACTAATGGGGCTGGTTTGTTTTTGCAGACAGATGTCTACAGTTCCACCCTTTCTCCCTCTTGTTGCCCAACGTCAGCCCAAGATCAACATGATTCAAAAGCAGGTTTCACTTATCTGGCATCCACATGAGCTCCTTTAGGGGACAGAGGCTTAGATAAATGGTCTGGGTTTTGAGGTCATCTCTGTAACAGGATTAAAAATATTAACTGGCTCATAAATTTGTTTTACCAGAGTAGCATTGCCTGACTGAGCCTGTATCATTTTTATTGGTAGCTACAGTTATGTTTATTGACAGACAAGGATTATAAAATGATGACACAAAGCAGTAGTTATTCTGGGTTCCAGCAGGAACAATAAATTCTCTGCCTCCGATTCTGGAAATGTTTCAAGGCTTTTTCTTCATGAATAGTTACTCTATAATGCCACAGTGTTTTCTTGACTACCATTACTCATTTAGTTCACCTGTGTTGCTCCAATCAGTAGAACAGAGATGCAGAAGAAAGTGGCATAATACTATCAAATTTGCAAAGCCCTAAATAGAGAGAGCTGAAATTTTTTTTCTTTAAATCTTAGTTGCCAACATCAAATGCAGAGTTTCATCTGTCTAGGGCTATTTCTAAACACAAAAAAGCCAAACCACCAAAAACGCAAACAAGAAAACTTGATAAACTTGAAGAGCTTCGATTAGAGAAAAAAAACATCTAAATACACACCAAAATGACACAAAATCTAGAGTCTCTTGGCCTTTGCAAATGAAAATTATTATATCTAAGAAGAATCTTTTTTAACATAGTGTCATACTGTTGCCACTGTCTGTGTCCCCCAACTTCTAACTCCTTTTCTGCCTTACACTACTACTGTTTTTTCCCCCATTTCACATATGCAAAGCACTTCTATAGCAATTGCATGTGCCTTTATCAAATTTCCACCAGCTGATTTTGGAACAACTTTCCACTTTCTGGAAATACTTCCAAATTTAAAAGCATCCTCATCATTTCATCATCCAGATCGTTCATCAGGATTTTGGAACAACTTTCCACTTTCTGGAAATACTTCCAAATTTAAAAGCATCCTCATCATTTCATCATTGATCAGCAAAGGATTGAATAGAACTGGGCTCAGAAACACCCCATTTTATGTGTCCTCCCAGTTTGACAACAAATCATTGATAGTTTCTCTTTGATTTTGTTTTCTCAACCAGCTGTGAGCTTTCTCTGTGGTGATTTAATCATATGCCTTAATTTGCTTAAGAGAATGCTATGTAGGAGACTCAAAAGCCTTACTGAAGTCAAGATATATCACATCTACTGCTTCCCCCTTATTCACTTATCCTGTCAAAGAAAGAAATTAGATTGGTTTGATACAATTTCTCCTTGACAAATTCACATTCACTAGACTATTATTACCCTTGAGGTGCTTATAAATTGTTTGATTGATCCTCCACCACACAGCTTCAGTTCAAGGAAAATCACTTCAACAGCATCTACTCTGTTGTGCAGTTAATTGGGCTCAGTTCTGTGATTTCAAATCTCCTTCTGCTGGTTTGGTATTGTCTTCCCAAAGAGGCCTCCTAACTACCTTGACCATGTGTTCTTTCAGTCCCAAAGCTAACCTGGTTATATGAGCTTTACCTGCTGTACTCAAAGGCACCAGACCTATGAACACTATTCACGCACACAAAAAGGCCGTGCACCCTCTGACCTCTTTCTACTGTACTATCAAACATTAAATCACTACCTGTTGATGAGAGTGACTGACCATTTCTGGGGTGCATGCTGCTGGGGTGCATGAGCAATATTTTTTTTTACCATTTATGCAGAAAAATTCCAGCTGAAGAGCAGAACTCAGTAGATAGAATTATTGGTAAGCAATGTTTGTAATTTATGCAAATGAAGCTGCCCAGAACTGTCTTGTCTCCTTTTTTCCTACAAAGGGAGGAGAGAGTTTCAGTTTTCTAAGCTATTTGACCCTGAGGCTTACATTTGGAATTCCATGCTAATAGACACTACATAATTATTATTTTAATTAGAAAAGCTGCAAAAATATTCTACTGAGTCTCTTAATTCAAATGGTCTAACTGCTACATAGGGCTTAGTCCTACAATGGTGTTGTGGTTTAACACCAGCGAGCAACTAAACACCACGCAGCTGCTCAACCCCCCCCTCCCCCAAGCGGGATGGGGGAGAAAATCAGGAAAAGAAGTAAAACTCGTGGGTTGAGATAAGAACAGTTTAA
>JANZLQ010000050.1:882000-901891 GCA_026212715.1 Elanus axillaris | reverse complement strand
CCCTCTCCCTCTCCCTCTCCCTCTCCCTCTCCTCACTAGGGTCAGGCTCATGCACAGAGCAATCACAAGCAAAGAGAAGGGCAAGATCAGGCTGGGAGGGTTGTGCCTTGACCCTTTGTATGAAGGTGTCTGTCACTGCCATAAATACCACTTTGCTGACACAGTTGAGAAACCTTGAAAATCATAATTACTTCTAGAACTTAGAACTAAGAATTTTAGCCTGGGGCCAGTACCACCTGCACAAACCCACAACACTGAGACATCTCCCTACCATGAGAGCTTTAAATGCTGTGTATTAGGCAGCAGATGGAGATGGGGAGTGTAAGGAGGCAGTAAGACCTTCCCCACCAGCCTGATAGATGCTGTTCTTAGCACAGCAAAACCTAACTGTTGCCAAGTTTTATAGGTATTTTGAAAAAGGAGAGGTTTACTGAGATTTTGAAAGATAATATGAAAAAGGATAATGCAAACAAGAAAAGAACCATATTCTGGATTATCATGCTTTTTCAAAAATCCTTTTGAACACAACAGACAGGGACAGCAAAGCTACCTCTTAAGTCCTGTGCTCTGTGTTGCGTTGTGAGAACAAACCTTTTCCCAGAAGCCCTGGTTTATTTATTGCCCATTCAGTTTGACGGCCATATGTAGAGCTAAACCTTTGCTAGTCTTCCTGGAAACTAAGCCAGCCAAACCACTGAAGAGATATATTTAGGATGGAGGAGTTGTAGGGGACAGCTGGAGCATATCTCTTATACGTCTTTACTGTGGCACTATTTAGCCTTGTCACTGGGCCCAGAGTGAAATAGCTGGTACTCATATTTTAATGACTGACAGCCAAGCTAATTCAAGTGATGAAGTTGTGATCAACTCTTTCACAGTAAAACAAGAATTTGGCTAAACCTGTAATTGATTTGGCCTACAAATATATTGTCCTATTAACCTCACCCAAAGGCAGCCTTAAAACTGGAACAATTTGTTTTCCTGAAATCAGGGCTTTCAGTGAGTGCTTTGATTTGGATGTAAAATCCAAGGACAGTGCCTATGTTTTTTTGATACTAGAGATTCACTGGGCAATTTCTGAATTCACTGAGAGGTAGTTATCACCAATACTGGGATTTGCATGACAAGACTGTGCTATGTAGGATGGCTTTGTTTTACAATGTTGTCTCTTTTCTGGGCTCACCATGATCTACATGTATATCGGTTCTCATCCTGCATTCTGAGCAGCCTGCATTGGCAGCAACACAAATTTTATATCACTTATTAGTGATATAAATCAAGCATTCCAGCATTCATTAATGGTTAATCTGAGGCTCATAACCAGAAAAGGGAAAATCAGAATCCTCCTTTCAGGACAACGGGATGATTCTTGCAGCAACTTGTCTCTAACTCCAACTTTTTTCTTCCCTTTTTTGCAGCTGAATTTCCGTTTGGAAAAGCAAAGTGAGAGGGCTAAGTGACAGCCTTTGCAATACACTGCAGTATGCAAGAAGCAGAAGGAAGACTTTACAGCCTGGCTAAAGCAGCCAAACTCCATAAGAGGGCAGTGTAAGAAATGAGAACTGAAAAATATTCGGAAATTATTTTCAGTAGCATTGAAGTTACAGTTTCCATAGAGGCAAGGTTCCCAGTGGTTTCAGGTAGCTGGGGGGACAAGCTCTCTGCTGAGCAAAGTTTCAGGGATTGCACTGAAGTCCTAAGGATTACTGCATACAGGAATTTGTCCTTTGGCTCTTCACTTGCACACAATTTTCTGTCTAAACCCACGATTTAATTTGGGTGAATCCTGATTTATACCACTATGAATAAAAGGGAGCTGAGGCCATCAGTAGTATAAATAAAGACTTAGCTCAGTGGCAGTCTTGGCTGCAAACTGCAGAATCAGGCTGTATAGTACTGGTAGCTCTTTGGCATTTGATGAGCAAGTTACCTTTATTTATAACATGGTACAGCAGGACGCGTCACTGTGATTGACTTATAACAACTGCAAGGTCAGAAGTTTGATACACTGAGGGAAAAGTGTCCTGGCAATGTATATCTGGAGACTGTGTTGAATGAGGGATGTGTAAAAGGTTAAATAGGGTAAGTCTAGAAGCTTTGGCTTTTTTTATATCTCAGTCTAGCTTTTTAGAAACATCCTTGGAAGATACTAAAGAGTGCCTTCTATAGCAGAATGCTGAATTCACCCTTTTTGCCACCTTCTGTGACCTTTTCACCGCCTCCTTACTTGTGCTTTGTAAAACAAGAACCACTAGAACAACCCTGCCATCGAATCCACAGCATCCATGCCTTCATTGATTCCTGAGAGGTGATAACAAGCTCAGCTAGGAACACATTTTAATAATTTTATAGCTATAATTATCATTTTGGCTTTGCTAGGATTTTTGAAAGATAAACTGTGCGATCTATTTATAAGCTTGATAAGCAGGAGGACCTAGTGCCCTTTTCTTCTAATAAATCCATGGGAAGTCTCATATGCAGAGTGAAATAATCTAAAAGAGCATCAAACAAAACAATGAGGCTTCCAATTAAGCATAATCTTGTAGTAGGTGGATGCAATCAATACCTCACCAGTGAAGGGAAAGAAAGCATTGTATTTTACACAGAAATACAAACATTTCAGTGAATACTTAGAAAGTGGCGATCTTCCATGAGCAATCCCACCCACACTAACACTTATCGCAGGGCAAATGGTCAGGTTGAAAAGCTATTCCAGGTATACCTTTGGTGTATACCAAGAGGATACATTTTGAAGGAGAACTCCATTTTACACAGCTGGCTAGTTACATGATATGTATCTGCTCATTTGCAAAATTGTATTTTGTAAGCAAAAACAAATGGAGAAAAATAGCAGGAAAGACAATGAAAAACGGAAACACAATTTCAGGGATGTCAGAAGCAGGGGCTTTGGGTAAAGTATGAAAGCAGTCCCAAAGACAAGGCTTATGGTGTCCTGATATCTGTTTCCTAGCAACAGGAATACTATTAAGGGCGATGCTGAAGTCCAGTTTAATACGTTTATCCAGTGCTCTGAAGGATAAGACAGTAATATCAAATTCCTCAATTTATACAGGGCTACTAAGTCAGGTTCTATAACAATCTTTACGAGAATAGTTTCTACAGGTCCTGCATATGTACCTATATATATCTGCATATATATGTTGGTTCTTTTCCAGCAGAACGGGGAAACAATGTTATTTATTGGGATACCTGCTTTGGGTTATTTAATTAGATACAAGACTGCAAATGAGTTACACACAATTATGTGAGAGTAAACTGCAATGCCTCCTGCTTTTATTTCAGCGATATTTAGACTGCTAAGCTCACAAAAAATCTATTACGGTATTTACAACTGACTATCATGAAAGTTAGTTTGTGACACAACTTTAAAATAGTTGAATAATTATTTTTAGCTTAGTTGTGAAACTGCTTTCACAGTTATCCCATTTTATCATATTTCTCCTAGTAATGCTAACCTAGACTAAAACTGTAGTTCTCTGTTAGAAGGTTTTTCATGTTAAAGAGAGATCACTATATAGCTACAAAAACAATAGATTGAACACTGTAGTCCATATTTTATTAGAAATTTGTTTTAAAGGTCTGAGCAAACTCTCCACAGAATAACAATCAAAAGGAGAGGTTAACACCATGTAAACTTTTGGGAAGGAATTTGATAACTTGGTTAAAACATTGCATAATTCAGTAAAACTCCTTAGAGTCACAGCTCAACAGCAATATTTATGTATACATTGAAGTGACTAAGACCAAAGCCAAAACTGAATCAAAATGTTGGAAAGCATGGAGAAATTATTCCAAAGCCAAGCATTAAAATAGTTAGTTGCGGCACATCATCATGCTCATGTCAGTGCAGTGTTACTCTAGTAAGCTTCAAATGTAGATCATTAGTTATCATCATAGCCTGGGTAGCCTCCCAAGCCAGGCCTCAGAGGACTGCCAACTGATTTCCACAGCAGATGAACTTTGAAATTGATTCTTCGCATTTGGCAGGGATGGGATGGGATGGGACATGGCAAAATAGAATAGGATTTGGTAACTTTATTTATGCTATTCTTTTGCTGCTCAGGCTAAGGCTCTAGTCAGTACCCAATATCTGTGGGTTTTCCAGCACTATTTCAGGGGCCTGATTCTCTTCTTCAGCATTTGGCAGATCCCTAGACCCAAATAACAGATTCTAAGCTCCTTTCTTTCCACAGCCCAAAATAAACACGATCCAAATAGGCTCTAAGACCCACAGCCGTCCTCTGGGAAATTTTCAAAGTAACCCTAGGTAGAGAACTGATTTGCCATCTCTCATTTCTCATTTGCAGCATGATGTTATGTTAGCCAACAGATGCAGAAGTCTTGACAGCAGCACTGTTAGGCTAGAACTGGCAAATTTTCAGCACTCTCTCATTAAAGCAAGACAACCAGCATTTTTGCTGCTTTCCCTTCATTTCCCTCAATGTGAATTATTGGCTGAGTCCAACGCCCTTTTAAGACAGGGGTCTCCAGAGGGGCTGGAAGACCAATGTATCCCTATCCCGCCTGTTTGATAGGACACCTCAGGAGCAGCCTACAGAAATGCCTGTGGGCAGGCTCTCTAGGTGGGCCTGCTGGGGGAATAAGCTGCCTAATGGCATACTAAGCAGCTGGGAGTACTTGAGCCATCAATTCAGGTGACTCATATCAAAAGTACCTGCGTTTTCACAAGCCATGCAGATTCGTCATGTCACTTTGGGGGTTTTCTGTGAGGAATGGAATGAGACAAAGCTGGCAGCCATAGCAGAAACATAATTTCCACCTAATTTGGCAGGCTGAAAATCCTGCAACTGTCTTTGCTTCTGAAAATGTCTCCATACTCTCTCTGTATGCCTCTCTGTGGAAGTCTGACTACAAGCCAGTTTACATCACTTAAAGGATGGGACAGGCACCTTTACATGAGGCAAGGCAGCAGATAGTTGCTTCCAGACTACGTAATTCCTAGAAGTGAAAGTGTAGTTTTAAGAAATTAATTGTTTTGTCTTTTATCTTTCTTGAAGAAGTTCCAGTTTTTGCCTGAAATAAACAAATGATTTATTTTAAAGGAAAGTTGAGGTACAATTAAGATACACAGGAAGAAATATTCAAGCAGTGAAATCACTTCGCTACTTTGAACCCATCTGCAAAATGCCTTTGCATACTACCTCTATAACCTTCCCACAATAAACAAAATCCCTGTCTAAACACACTTCTATGTAAAGCTTTAGGTGCTCCAAGTTTTTAGTGAAATTCTTGGGACACTTACATGTAGGCTTTACCATCACCCACAATTAAAGTATATCCAATATCTTTCTGTAGTGAAATAGATTTGATACCTGTTACAGAGTCTGCAGCTCCTATTGCTGTTTCTCAACACTTTCAGTGTTTAAAAAAAAGGGCCTGTGCTACCACTTTTTCTTGCACCTGAGCACTTGGTCCCAAAATTGTAGTGTTAATGTAAAATAAACCAGAGGAAGGAAACAACTGCTGGAGCCCTGAAAAAATAAACTGCATGAAGCACACACAGGGCTTCACGCTTTTGCTGTTCTAGTTAGGAACCAAGGGACGTTGTTATGATCTGTTCCTTCTTGATATTTGAAAATTGACAATGTTTTCTACCACCATTAGCTGGCTGTGCTCCTTTTTTACGGTAGTAGAGGGAATGGGTACCTGGGGGATCTAAAGGTGTCAGGCTTAAGTCTCTGCTGAGTTGGATTCCTCACAAGACCACAGCAAAGAAATGCCAAGTGAAGAGCTGTCTGTTTGATATTTTTACAGGTTGTTATGGAATAGTTTATAAAACATCAAATGATAAATAACCTTTCATTTCCTCTGTTAGCTGCCTAATCCTTGTCTACCTCCTTAAAATGGGAACTACAAAATCTTGGCAGATCTACCTTGCCTTTTACACATTCTTGCAGAAGATCGTTTATGGGGATCCTTATACATTTGATATGAACATACTATTTAGCTGTCTAAATTTGATCACATTAAGTCTTGCCTGCCTAGATCTGAGACTGAATGCCAGAATTTGTTAATTGTGGTACCATTAGTGCTTAAAGATTTTAAGAGACTAAACAGTTGCATGTACATTTTGGCACTGTGTCTTACTGTTCCTGCTGGTTTAGAACTAAACACTGAAGAAAGCTTCAAGTGGATTAGAGACCATGGAGCCCATTCTTTAGTGTGTGGTTGTTATTAAAAGGTTATTTAGGGGCTCACTTATGGGGGTATCTCTGGATTAAGGATTTATGGAGATAGACCAAGGATTTCTTGGTGGGTACTTAGTAGTTCCATATGTACCATATGTTGCTGTTTTTGAATTTTCCCTGTGTTTAATAGTATTACTTTTTTGGCCTTTCCTTAACATTATTTGCAGTTAGATCAGAGGTCCACAATCCTAAACCCTGATCTGAAGGCACTGCAAATACAATAGTGTCTGAATTCAGCCCTTTTCAGTAAGACTGTATGAAGTAGTAATCAATTACTGGGTGCACTTAACTTATAAACAGATGAGGATTGCAGATCTGATAACTTGTCAGAAAGCCCCTGAAAAAATATTAGAGACTTCATGAAAGTCATGGTGGAATTCCATTTACTCAAATCAGCATGGGATTATGTGAAAGAAGTCAGAACAGAAAAACCTCACCACTCCTCAGGCTGGAATGAAAACAATATTCAACTTAACAATAAACGTTTCTACCACAACACCTATAGAAAATCAGTTGGTTAATGATGGTCAGATAGGCACACTTGATATTTGCCTATCTACCTACAATGAAACAGATGAACACATGTGTGCATACCCACAGATGCAGAATTGTATTTCATGCTCATTTGACTACATCCCTCTTTGATTGCTAGTTTTCATTTATCAATCATATCCTGAGCTTATAAATACTTTACAATTATGACCCTTAGGTGTTCAACACAGTTCTAACAGTAAGGTCTCGCTTTCCTCAATATTAAGTTACATATGTGTTACTTAATGTGGTGACAGTTTTGCCTGCAGGAGTGTTTCTGAACACTCAAAATGCTCATTCTGTCAAAAAATGCCTTGATTAGAATAGACAGAAGCTTGATTTTCACCTGCTTGCCTCTTCAGTCTGGCTAGAGCAGGTGTGAAACACTGTAACTGAGCAAGTGGTTACATCTGCTATCAGAGTCCCAAATGAAATTATTAAAAAGAATTAAAGAGTGAATTAACCAACGAGAACTGGAAATAGGGTAGAGTATTTTGGTTCCATGGAGGCTTGATTTTTTTTTGATGCTGCTGCTGCTTAGGTCAGTTAATGCTCTTCTGTTATTGGTCATGTACCCTGTCCATGAGACCTTTTCGGACACAAACATTTCATTATTTTACTTTGGAAGCTCTACTGATTTTTCATAAGCAAGTATCATTACAGATGCTGTTATTGGCAAATTATGACAAATCTTCCTACGGAGTTCTTTCAGACACTATCACTCTATTGCCAGTATTAGACTGTGTCAGCTTTGCTGCTGCTGTAATGAATTTTAAATTAAAATTTTAAAAGCAAAGGAAGGTAACAATTTCCAATAAATACTGTGAAATTCACTTCCTATAGTAGTAAAAGACATACAAGTTACAACACACTAAAATGTATACATTTGCTGCAATTCACCTTTAAGGAATGCAAGAGGAAAGTTAGTGATTTTGAATAGATGATGTGTTTTACTTTATTGTTTGGAAGCATGCCCGTTATTCAGGATCAGAGAATGCATGAAGTGACAATCCAAAGGGAGGCTTTTTTACTATTGCATCTCCTGTGTTGCCTCTATAAATACCTTTTTTAATTATTATTCTACAGTTTTTAGATTTGTTTTATGGTAGTGGTTAATAACGTTCTATGTCTGACTGTTAAGAGAATTCATAGCTCTGTTAGAAGTCTGACATGTCTGGGAGATTTGCTTGTGTATGTAGTTTTCTTGCAGTAAACCAATCTGCTGGACAGGGAGGGGAATATTCTGCCTTTCATAGCAGGTATATTTCTGATTACAGTTAGTGGGAATATGTGGCTTCAAACAAAATAAGCAGCCCCAAAAGTTTAAATTACTGCAAGTGCAGAGTGTGTAAGCTTTTTGTATATGGTTGCATAGCCTAGACAAATAACAAAGAAATAGCTACTGCTATTTATTCCTACTGGAGAGTGAGGATGGGGCATGAAAATCTCATGTTCCCTATTAACTTCTCTGGGAATTTAGAGGATTGTCCAGCCACAGGACAAACAGAGTCTTCAGCTCACCCAAAAGTACAACTTAAAGAGGTCAATGTTACTAACAGCATCAACCTTTTCTTGTTTTTAAAACTTCCATAGGTTTTCTATCTCCCCTGAAAATGCTATCATGACTACATTGAGGTTCCCCTCCCTGTGCCTTCAGAATATTTCTGAGCCAGGAAGATACTAATATCTTAGAGGATGTTATTTTGTGTTTTACTTGCATCTTTGGGGTGTAGTGAAATGACAAAACACAATGATGAAAAAGAGTCAGAAAAACTGTGACAACGAAGACTTTAATTTCTCCAGCAAGACATACTAACTTGGAGTCCACAGTGTATGGCAAATCACCTCTAACACACCAAATGATTCGCAGACATTTAGTAATTGGATAGCTGCTGGTACAGCAGCTCAACAGTGAGGTCAGTTAGGAGCTGGTTTGTCCATGAAAGCTACAGTAAAAAAAAAAAAAAGCACGCCTTTTTCATTTATTTTTTTTTTAAAGAATAATCACCCGGGAGGTTAGATAGGTCCTCCCCTCCAGGCATGACTTTCGAACAGACTGAGTTTCTGAGGTTTTTTAAGGTTATTTCCTCTCCAAGAAATACTCACTGGAGAAAAGGCAGAGGGAGAAAAAGTATGCATTGCTTCTTACAAAGTGTTTTGTCATTCTATGAGTGATGAGGATACCTGGGGAGATTTGTACCTGGCAGCTACATTTATAACATACCTTTCAAAGAGAAAGAAAGACCATCTTTAAAAGCCCCAACATCATATCTAAGATTGTCTCCCTACTGGGCTTGTTTTGCTTGCCTTCTAGCCCTTTTTCCTCCACGAGGAAGGAATATATCTTTTGACAGAAAGACCCCCAGACAAGCAGGCATGAGAAGGCTGGTTCTTGTGGAAAAAGCTGACAGTGTGGTTTGGACTCTGGCTCTCATGGGAACTTTGCTATTGACTTTAGCTGGGCCAGGATCTCACCATTGCTCATGTCAAGTTTGGCAAGGATTACTGGCATGAAACTGATCCTGAGGGTAGAAATCAGACTGATTTTCTACACAAATGCCCAAATGTCCAATCTGTACAAAGAAAACTGGAAGGATCATTAAAAAAGACTAATCTTTTAGACATTCTTAGCAGGCCTGACGATGCTCCCACCGAGGCTTTGGGAGCTGACTTGAGGAGCAAGCACGGTACCCCAACACAAGCACTTCAATGCCATCGCTTATCAGGTTTCCTTTATAGCCATTGCAGGACAGCTATTTCTTCACTGTACGGTTCCAAATGAAAGAAGCTAGAATGGCTCTGGAGAGATTTGAGCTGGTCACTGCAAATTGATTCATGCAAGTATCTCTGCTGTGAGGATGTGCTACTTCTTAAGCAGCAAGAGAAGGAGAAATGAAATGAAGAGGTTGTATGGCTGCTCTCAGGAGAACAGCAGGCTAACAAGAGTAGATTGGTGTTAATTTAGCTGAGAAAAGAAGTCTCTCCTCTTTTAGTGCTTGAGGATTTGAGATTCCAGCAACAGGTTGGCGAGGTAGGCAGGGGGAAGGAGTGGGAGGGAGAGCCCCCTTTCTTAAGTGATTGCAGAAGTGTGGAAGTAGTTTATGGCAGGTTAGGAAACAGGAAGAAAAATACATAAGCGAAAGGGAAACACAAAAAAAGGGAGACCACAAATCTGGGAGAACAGCTGGCTCTTTGCTGCTTTTAAAGCACCTCTGTTGGGAGAGCAGGGCAGGAATTTGCTGCTCTGCTCCACAAAATTTACTAAAAAAACCCCTCTATAGCAGGATGGATCCCGTTTACTGTCTTTCAACAGGGTAACCTTAATGTGGAAGCACAGTATGGCTTTGGAGCAGTGTTTATTCTCGTCAGATAAGAATAGAGCATGGCAGGAGCAAGCGACAATTTTGTCTTTATGTCAGCCCAAAAAAACATGTCTTGTAGCCATAATCCCATGTACAATTTGAGCAGTTAGCACTGCCAATGAATAAAGCAGTTCCCTGTTGTGTGCTCCCTAGTTCCCCTGTCTAGTTCAGTGCAAAACACCTAAATAGCCCTACCAACATAAGCTTGAAAGTGTAGCAAGTGTAAATGAGTGACTGGGGGAAGGGACGTAAGGTTAAACCGCTCTTTCAAAGTCTTAGAGTGTGTGTGAAACTATGGCTCAAGATAGACTCTTTGTAAAGATAAAAGAATATCCACCTAAGAGGTACTTCTTTTTGGACAGCTAGAAATTTCTGATTAAAATCTGCATTTAAGGGTGCTAAACATAACCTTGAAGAGGAGTACTGCTTCATATCTGGTAACATGACATAGCATGTGGATTTTTTAATACAATATATCATGTATATAACGATAATAATAATAAAAGCATAGGTGATTTTGAGTCCTTCTGCATCCTAGGGTTACTGTTATTCTGGTTTGTACTGTCAAAATAAAGCAGAAACAAATGGTTACCCAAGTGCTGACTATCCCTGAGAGGGCTAAAGAAAAATTTTCTGAAGGTGGAGAGAAGGAGGTTGGCATGAGGTAAAAGAGACACCTGCTTCAGTTCTTTTTGTTGATCCAAAGCTTCTGTTGATTCAAGAGATAAAAGAAGTCCCCTGATGGGATGTGCCAAGAGACACTTTTAATCTCTTTTTGCTAGTGAGCAAGAGATTCTACTGCCAACACTTGCAGTATAAACTTCATCCAGTGTTTACTGTGTGAAGAGACAAGATAAAGGGGTAGCCTTCTCTGCACCCTTCAGACTTAAATAGAGACTAGAACCTAAATGCACACTCTTTAATCTTTTAGGGAAAGGATAGAGAAGAGATACAGGTCCAAATCCATAGGTTCAAATTAATGCTTACATCTTTGGATCTCAGAAGACCCTTATTTTTATTTTTAATGTGTCCGATCTCCTGAAGAACAACTGGTTTATTGCAAATTTAACTCAATGTGGTGAAAAAGCAACTTTCAAAACGTCAGCTGATGAAACACCCAGTGAAGCAGAGGCCAGGGGCATCTTCATCTAAAATTCAGGGCAGACTGGGGTCCAAACACACTACCTGGACATTTTCGTATCACCTGCCTGGTCACATAAGGGAGGTTAATGGCTTCCTATGGTTCTCTTTTGTGGAGGACAGTAGTTGCATTTCCTTCAGTTTCCAAAGAGGTTAACCTGCATGCTGATCCAAAAAGTTAACTGAAGTCCTGTCCAGTAGGAAGTGAAATTCATGCCAAAAGTAGGTATCTGTCATGCATTCTAATTTACATTTCCTGATTACAGCAGGAATCAAACAAAACCAACAACTGCATAAAAAAGACACAGAGCAGTGAGTGAAGAATCTCTTTGAACTAGCACCCGACACAAAAGCTCTCCAGGCTTTTTCTCTGAAGCCTTTCTACCCATCCTTCTATACCTGGTGGTTTCTTTGTTACCCTGTTCTTTGCTTCCTCCTTTTTTTCAGCATCTCTGTCCTTGCAGCAATTTCTCCTGAAGATACAGAAAATTTCCAGCAGAACAAGAAGGTGTAAGGCAGCTCTGCTCCTGGGTGCCCATGCTCCATCTTTGGGGTGTGGAGAAGCTGCTATGGTATCAACTCCCCTATATGTAAGAGAAATCAGAGCCACTTGTTTCCTTGCAACTATATTGAAGTGGGGAACTGTGATTAGACATTCCCTCAGCTGCTGGTTTCAAAGAGGTTTAACCAAGTGTATAATTGTAAATAAACACAGCTATTTCACCTTTACCACTTGGGGCTCAAAATGCCAGCAATTCCAGAGTGCAACCACTGGCAAAGCCTTATTGCATTTGACACTGTCAAACCTCTTAAGTTTTCTGTGGGATGCACTTAACCCCTTTGCATCTGGGAGACTGCCGCAAACACTTCATCCTAGGCAGAAGAAAACGAAGCAGAACAAAACAAAAAGCAGCAACAAGAAAAAACCCAAATACTTCAGGACATTAAAGTCAATACATTTTTTAGTAGCTTTGCCATTAGAGGTGTGCTCCTGGTTGGTCAACTTATTCACCTGTTGTGAAAGCAGCATACTGAGAGATTTGGACAATCTGTTTTCTCCCCCAGATTTTTTTCCTATATAGCATTTGGCCTATCTGTTGTTGTATCAGACTCCAATATAGTCTTCTCCATGTTGTTACCTTAGAAGTGGGGCCTCAAGTCTGATGAAAAATTAAGCTTACTAAAATTTCTGTTATCTCAGTATGCCCCATATATTCCTGTATGCTAGGTACTGTTGGACCAGAGTTCTTGCAGTAATTTGGGTTTGAACATCCTGGTTTTTGAACTAGTTTTCTACATCATGCCTACATTACACCCAGTAGAATTTTCTCTCATCTTTAATGAAGGCTTTGTGGCCCCAAAATGTCCAGGAGTCTTACAATCATCTTATAACTTACAACTTAATCTCCCCTGTTCCTCATTTAACTGCTCTCTTGAAGTATCATGTCTCAGCTTATATCCTTCCAACTTTGGATGAATGAACAACACTGAACATCAGAGAGAGGCAGACACTAATGCTTTTATGAATATTCATCTGTATTTTGAAAGGAACTCTGCATTTCCTTGGTTTTAATTTTCACAGCATAAATTTTATGACAAGAATATCTATATAGAAATATTTGCCGAAACAGCATATACTATTATAATAGCATCAAGTAGTACTAGAATGTTAAAATTCAAATGAATAATTGATATTCACATCAAAAAACTGAATCAAAGAATTATCCAATTGAGGCAGGAAGACATGCCATGTGATCTCTGTGTTAAATTGGATCGGACTGAATTTCTTTTTTGAAAACCTGCAATAAGCAGCCTGTGAATGGACCTAAACTTGAGTTTCACTCACTGTAATTCATTCTGAATGACAGACTTGCAAAAACATGTTTATAGACAATTTTCAAATGGAAAAAGAGTCAAATGTATTAAAAAAAGTATATACCCTGAATATTCTCCTAGCTGAGCTCTTAGATAAGTTGCTGTCAGGCAGTCCAGAATGGTACTTTCCCTTTGCATTATCCCTCTCTTAAATGATGCCAATTCAAGGAGCAAAAGATTGTGCTTTGACCCTGGCATGCCAATCTTCTGCTTGTTCGTGCAGAAGACTACCTCTGAGTCAATGGGCTCTCCTTATTTAAAGTACTCTATCACTTCCTCGCCAAAGTGTGCCCATATAGGGAGTTAAATTATCCACGAGTATTCTTGCATCACCCACTGACCTATATTGCTATGACCATGACCCAAGGTGTTGCCTTATTTGTATTTCTGCTCCAGTAAATGAGCCTTTCCAGGGCTAAAATACCCTTTATCAAAACATTATAAGGAAGCAGCAGCATGTACTAGCGTGGTCACCAGTAAGAAAAACCAGTCTTTTTCTATAGAAGGTGATTTTACAAAATGTTCCCAGTCAGTGGGACAAAAGGACGATCCCCAGATGAGCCAGCACTGCTTCATTCCTCTCCTGGGAGAGAAGGGAAAGGCCAGTATAAAAGGGGGGCAAAGGAAACATCCCATGTGACAAACTCCTGGGGATAGTCTGGCTGGTTTCTTCAGTCAGATAAACAGAAGAGAAAGCAGAGGAAGCCTTGGAGGTCTTTGAGCAGCTTGGTCATGCAGATTGGGCCATTAATACACACTTACAAACACTGCTTAATGAGGTAGGCTCAAGAGATGATGCTATAATTGAAAGTGGGGTGCACTGCTGGAGGTCCTGGGGAGCACCCATCAATGGATGTGCCAGCTACAATGCGAGGTCTGGAGCGGAGCCAGCTTGTACTTGGTCACCTTGGGCCGTGCACAATCTGGAAAAGTCCTCCTGGAGAAAAAGAGACAGTGGGAGCAGCACTGCAGACCTGTTAGCAAGTCCAGGGAAGAGATGCCAGGCTGCTCTGGGCAATCAGGCAAGCCATGTGCTTCCTCTGGTCAGCAGTGCTGCCAAAGCAGGTGGAGCAGACAGGAAGCATAGTGAGGACATAAGGAAAATGGGGTCTGAAAGAGCTCAAAATGAGAGGAGGCATGGGAAGAGGTGAGATGACTCACAGGGGAAGATACTACATGAGCAAGGAACCATTCAGAGTTAAGGGGAAATGCATCCATCTGACGGCAAGGGGTTTAAAGACCTATTCGGATCATGCTTTTTTTTAAAAAATAGCCAGCCAAGCAAAAATCCCATGGTGTAGGACAAGAATAATACTTTAGGGGATTGTGGTACACCACCTGGCATGGCTGGATGCAGCACAAACCAGGAGCCATCCTCCAGTAGGATAGCTGATAGGCCTCGAGCTCTAAGAAAGGAAGATGAAACCTGGGACTGTTGGATGGTCTTTCCTATGTTTTTTCCCAACATGAGCACTAAGTGGATTAACGAATCTTGGTATCCTTTGGCTCACCCGATATCCTCTTAAGAGCTGTGTGCCATGCATAAATGTAGGAATCCTGTTATATTCATTGGCTTTTGTTATGTTCTCCACACTTTACTGTAATAGTAGCCTTCTGTTGAAATTCAGATCCCGTGCTCATGTCTCCCTTGTCTTTGTGTCTACTCATGAGCTGTATGATATCAGAATTGTTCATGAATCAGTGTCATAACACTTACAAAAATCTGTCTTTGATGTCACTTCTCTTGCTTTTCCTGTCTCCTAATATTTGAGCTAAAAGGGAAGGGGACAAATAGCAGTACAAACCAAGCCAGCAACAAAATCCTACACTGAAAACATGTAGTACCCTATTATTTGGAGAGAGACCTTTCAAACAATAGTCTTTGATTGCTGCATCTTTACATGTGTAGAATTGTGAACACCACCCCCGTTATTCCCAAATGAGGTAATCCAAGAGACTGGTGGCAATTCGCTGCAGCTTTTTAACAGAATCTGCTTGCAAGTATTCAATGCAGAAAGAAGTTATTGGGCAGTGTATTCTGGGATTTCATCTTCCTACACAAAGGCAAAGCTATTTATCAGCTCAGATCCACTCATCCTTTTCTATAAGACAATACCTTTCCACCTAGATATTGCCTTCCAAAACCCTGGCCATATTGTATGAAACAATAAACACTGGAGCTATCACTGAAAAGCATCTTTCCTGGCTTTTCCAGCAAAGCTTTTCTTGTGGGGAAATGTGTGCAGACAGGATGCTCCTCCTTTTCCTTCCCAGTGACCTCCAAGCCAGCAGCTGTCTGAGGACAAAGGGCCTCCCTGAGTATTGTGATTGCTGTTCAGCTGGGCTTTATAGATAGGCCATGATTAGTCCACCTAAGGGCAAGTAGGATATTTCATAGGCTTTTGTCATCTGTGCAAATTCTGGATTATTTCCTCCTGTGCAGAAATATTATTGCCGTTTAAAAAAAATTACCCACACGGAAAACCAAAACCCCTTCTTGCTTATTTGTTTACTCATTGACTTTCATGTAATACAGGAACTGGCAATGCAGTCCCTGTGCTAGCTCTTCCAGTATCAGCACATCAGTATTCAGAAGTCCAGCTGCTGCTGTTTGCAAATCTGTGTAGATGAATGCAGTCCAAAACGTACAAGTTGGACCTAAACATTAAACTCTATTTACTGTAGAATTAAAGGTAAGTCTTCAACAAACAAAAAATGAAAAACATAGATCTGCAAATATGAGCCAATATAAACTTCTGATTTTAATATGCTGAGAAAAAGGATTTTGATACAGTTTCTATCTCTGACATACATCCCTGTTTTACATACATTTCTGCTCCACAGATGTGTCTGGATGCTAAAAAGTAGATTTTGGAGGCTAGTTCTTAAGTTGCAGCATGAACAGTTGCTCACTTGAGTCATTATCTATAAAAGTTGTGGCCAAATTTCCACAGTGTTGATGCAGAAGATTAAGCAGCTAAAGTGAAGACTCTTCCCACTGCCTGGCAAGGCAGCTTAGGGCATGCTAGACTTCATGCATATGGGTAAACACACCAGTGCCCAAAAGGGTACTTATGATGCTGTGTAAAGAATGGTCTGCAATGGCTTGTAACATGAAGGCCTTCAATAAAGCATTGATTTTTTCAGACTTGCTGAGTTGACCTCTGTCAGATTAATACTACCTTTTTTACACATTATAAACTTTGGGTACATACTTTGGGTGTATTTGGCTACATAGGTTGATTTTAAATGCTCTTCTAATTGAATCCACTGTAATACGCTGGTGCACAAATGAGAGAGGAAGGCCATCAGTGGTATTTGTGCTACTAAAGCACTCCCTTGATCTGTATAGAGGAATCTTGAAAAGACATGTTGTGTACTAGCTTTAAAAATATCTCAACACCTGGAAGATGTGAAGGCCAGCCCGAGGTAGGAGTGGGACTTCTAGGCACTTGAACTTCACAATGATGGAACTTGAGTAGCATCTTGATGGTGATGGAAATGAACCCTAGACCGAAAGCTGAAGTGGAGAGGAGCAGTTAAATTAACGCAATGGCTATTCAAAGTACAGAGCATCGCTGGAGCAGACTGTGTCACAACTCAGATTGCTTGTGAAGGGAATGCCAGCCTCTGAAGGCGAAACCACCGGCGGTGCCACTTCCATTCTGGAAGACAGGTGCTTGGGGAAGAAACATGCATCCATGGAAACATGCATCCGTGGAAATACTCTTTGTGTTTGAAAGCTGACCTGTCTCCCCAAAATGTACTTCATATGGCACAGTGCTATCTGAAGCATGCAGAAGTTTGTGTCAAGGAACCAACAAAAGCATATATAAACTTACAAATGGAGTCCCAAGAGGAGTTGTATGCCCACATAGTTTCATACTAAACAGGGGAAAAGACCGAGTAAATATTGATTGTCAACGCAGGATTCTGATGATAGTAACAGTCTTTCTGTGGATAGCTACTGCATTGCTTGAGCACAGGAAATGAAATCAGTCTGATCCCTGACTGATAGGAAGCCTGGATCTGACTTGACCAGCCTGTTAGATGCTGTTAACACTCTCTAGACAACAACCTACCAAGCTGGTTCTGCCCTAGATACCACACTGCAGCTGCCAGCCTGCTCCTCTGGATGTGGGATGCACCTGAAACATTGTCTTTTGGTGCTCTGCTAATGAATTCCTTCTCTTCCTGGATAGAAATAAACAATTTAGTTGCCCAAGAGCAATTCACAAGCGTAACAATATTTTTTAGTGTGTGTCAGTCATTAAGTGGGGTTTGCATGTTTTGCCTAGTGTCCACAGTCAAAGCACACGTGCAGACGTGAACACACTCAAATCGTTATGAGTCCCTTTGAGCTTTCTTCTTCCCATGACTAAAGAGAGCAAAGGAAGTAATTTCTCCTCAGATCATCCCTGGCTGTATGCAACCTTTTGAGGATGCCAGATCTATCAGAGGAGAGGTGCCGGTCCCTATTTCTAGTGCTTCTCAGAGGAGTGACTCTGGTCTAAATGTTTCTCTGCAAAGATGATGCATCTCATCTGTCCTTGTTCCTTTGTGGCATGAACATAGAGAAAGGGTACAGGAGATTGACCAGGCATGTGTCTGACTTATTTGTGAAGGTGATAAAATTGAGAAACAGTCAGAGTATCCAGTAAACTACTAATTAAGTATGACTGCAAATAACCCGGTATGACCTACAAGGCTCAGCCCCGGTTGTTATGAAATTTTAGCATCTAGTCAGGGAGAGTGGATGGATGCCTGCCTTTCTATAAATAGTAACTGCTACTTTGGGGGCCTTTGCCTATAGTCTGGTCTGATGTTATGAAATCTGACTTTACAGATTCAGATGTATCTTGCATTTGCTTGGGTCAAGTCTGAATTTAATCTGAAATGAAAAAAAAAAAAAAGAAGCAGAAGCAGGACAATTATTTAGGAAACTGAAAATGCCAAGGGAGCTCTTGGATGCCATGGTTCTCTTCCCCATCTTACTGCATGCAAATAACAGCTTCCCTTACAATTTCCGACATAAAGTATTTGGAGCACTCATTTTGACTTCCTGATTTGAGTGTGTGCTTGACTCTGTGCAAGTGGCTACAGTTACCAAAAGCGCTGAAACATAATGCTGTGCTTCAACATGAATATTCACGTTCTTTCAGGAGGACACTGCTAAGATCATTACAATTGCTAATTATAAAAGTGGTAGCCAAAACTCCTGCTTCCTTCTATTATTCTTACATCCTGCAGATGTCCTGATTTAGCCAGTTAATCATCAGATTCTCTTGGGAATCATCTGGTCGTTCAGTTTTGTGTTTTGTGGTTGTGGTTTTTTTAAAAGACACTACTTTGAATTTTTAGTGTGGTGTTTCTCATTTTCTCAAATCTTATATTTCATTTCTTAAATATTGTATGTGATGTTGCATTTCTTAAATACCGTACTTGGCATGTATGCATGCACTTAAAAGGTCCCCGAACCACATTTTTGTTCCTGGGAAAACAACCCATATCCCTTCAGCCAAAGCAGATATTTCATTTTGCCTTCAATCATTATACCACCTGCTCACTCTCAGCCACAGCAGGTCTTTCAAATGGCTCTGTCATGCAACTTCTGTAAGTTTTGATTACATCTGAAAATATTGCTCCCATGCAGCAGCACTTCAGAGAACCGTACCAAGGACTGGGGTGTGCTTGTGGGCTGGTGTGATGCCCTTCTCTCCAACAGCACCTTGTGAAATGATGTTTGGGGGAATGATAAGCAGAGTCAATGGTTGGCCAGAGTACACTGGCTGTTCCAGCACTTTTGTGCTACCTGTCAGCTGTAGATACCTGAATGCCTCCTCATCTTTTCTTATAGTCTAATTTTCCCACAGCTAATGAGATAGCATGGGACTGCCACACCATAATCTGCGAGGAAAAGGATGTGAAGGAAGTAAAGATAACCCATTAGGAAACTATAACCCCAAGGCCTAGAAACACATAACCATTGTGTTCCACCTGCTGTCACAAGAGACTATATTTGTAAAGCATTTATGCTCTATTACGTTTGTAATGCACTGATGGTGTGGTATTCACTGCATGGCATAATCTGACACTGTGAAAACTCATATCCTTTGAAAAGGCCACTAATGGAGAATGGGAATAGAGATAATTACAAGAATTGGCAGAGCTAAACCATCAGATTACAATAGCAAATTTGGCCACCAAATTGATTAGCAGCATGAGAGACTCTTCTGTACCAGAACAAGTTCTATTTTTTCCTCCTCCTCGCTTTCCAATAAGCCAACAGAGCTCCGCTCCATGGTTGCAACAGAGTCCACAGGTTATTCTCTGTGTCTAACTCATCTCTTTTGTGTTTTGTTTTGTTTTTTTCAGTAAGCAGTGCAGAAGTTGTGTGTTTATTCCTTCTGTGTGGGTTAATGTATCTGAAGATAAATTCTTTCTTTCCCCCTGCACAGGCACAAACCTCTGTGCTGCATTACCACCAAGGATTCAAGTCCCAAACTGCTTATGCAAAGCACTAATGTTATCATGCTCATGTTATTTGCTGATTTTTCAGTCAAGCCTAGAAGTACTGGCAGGTCACCTTCTTGAAGCACTGGAGCTCCCTTCTCAGAAGCCGGCCCCAGGGACACACTCCAGGCTCTTCAGCAGTGATACCCAAAGCCATGGGAAGAGAGGATGCATGAAAATCGAAGAGGAATGTGAAAAGTGAGATAGGTAAAGTGGGTGATAAAAGGGGTAGTGTGCGGG
>JANZLQ010000050.1:860206-879885 GCA_026212715.1 Elanus axillaris | reverse complement strand
CCTCCATTCCCTGTCCCCCTGTGCCGCGGGGGGGGAGGTGAAGAAGCCATGAGTGAAGTTGTGCCCGGAAAGAAGGGAGGGAAGGTGTTGTGAGATCTGGTTTTATTTCTCATTACTCCATTTTTGATTTGTAATAAATTGAATTAATTTTCCCCAAGCTGAGTCTGTTTTGCCCGTGACAGTGATTAGTGAATGATCTCTCCTGTCCTTATCTCCACCTACAAGCCCTTTGTTATATTTTTTTCTCTCTCCTGTCCAGCAAAGGAGGGGGAAGTGATAGAACGGCTTTGGTGGGCACCTGGAGTTCAGCCATGGTCAACCTACCACAGATAATAACAAAGTCAGATAAGTTACTGTCATTTAAAAATATGCTAACAAAAAAGAGCAGAATTGTAGCTGTTGTAGAGTTTTATAGAAAGATTCTCCTTGATGAGATGGTGGATCTTCAAAGAAAACATTAAAACCTATGTTAAAAAAATGAAATTCCTATCTATGTCAAGAGGTTTGTGCATTTTGACAGAACAAAACTGGAAAGCAGTAAGTCATCAAACAGATCTCATAAACTGTTTTTTTCCTGTTCATTCCACCAGACGGATGAATCTGTGAGATCAGCTACATTGCTGTGTGACTCAATGTTGTTATGCCTCACTAGTGAGATTAATAAATGAGATTAGAATTTTTACCCACTGTATCCTGAAAAAACTAAAATGGTATATTCCTCACCTGAAAACTTCTTAGGTTTCAGTACTGGCCTCCATCACTCTATAATGGAGCTTGCTGTTCTAGTGACACATCTCTACTCTTATGAAATTAAAAAACCTCATGTTTCTCTATGATTTTAGAACCATCCCGTACTTCCATAATTCTCTTTGTCTCTAGAAAGTTACCAGTTCCAGAAAAAGAATTAAAGAGCTCAAGACAAAATTTGTCAACCAAGCCATCTTACATACTTTTCCTCTGCTCTACACTGCAACAGAGCCTTCTAGTTTCTATTTCTTGAGTAATAAAATGAACTATGTAGTTCTATCTTAGGATGGCCCCAAACTGAGTGATTTGGTCTTTGGCACAGATTGTAAGGTGGAATTGTTAATAATTTTTTAGTTTTTGTTTCTAGAAGAAAGATTTCCTTCTTTATATTGTCTCATTTTGTTGTTTGCAAAACTAGCATGTGGATCTAGAACTGGATTTTAAAAACTGTGGTCAGGACCTGTCTGATCTAGGGCTGGGGAATGGGTTCATCTCGTATCTCTGTGATTCATAGTGTTTTCTTGCAAGGACAATAAGGTGTTATTACAATCCAGTGTGTGTTATTTCTCTCTAAGGAAAGGGCAGCCCCTTAGGAAAAAGTCACAAAACCCAACGTCATTGAAAAACAAACACAGCATAACTGATAATTCTTTAGAACAGGCTTATATGGAAAGGAACTAGAGGTTAATTGTGCAAAATAATACTACTGCACATCCAAACGCCATTTCTAAATGTTATAGTACATTAAAGTATACTGCAGTGAATTAAGAGTCCTAACGGTGATGATAAGCATGAGTAGACTTGAGGATGTATCCTGCAGCTGCTTTCTGTCAAACATAAGTAATTTTAAGGAAACAAGTGTATGATTGCCTTTGATCAGAGTTAATGAGACATTAATAGTGAATAAAACTACTTTAAACCAAAACTTTCTTATTATATTTTAGCAAAATATTGCTAAACACTTTTTCTCTAGTGACAGAGATGGAATCACCTGGTAGAGGCATTTTGTAAGCCTGTATAACGTATGGGTTCCTTCCCCATTAAAGGTGTCATTAGTAAGGCTACCTCGTGCCATGCAAATTTCCATCCAGCCTTGCTTGGTGCAACCTAATGATCCTTCCACACTTTGACTTCCCTATCAACAGTGGATATTGGCGTAGTGTTCTCAGGATGTCTGGACCAGTATGCAGCAAAAGTCAAGTCAGTGCAACCAAGGCTGAAAAAATAATTCTTACAAATGCCCTATCGAACTAGTGCTTTCAACTGCTGAGGTACTATGAGAAACAGCATAGGAAATGGTGACTGTCCCGAGAGCCCTGTAACTTTCTATGTCACTTGGCTTGTAGTGGTAGAAGTCATCTTTAAAGGAAGTTACTCAGTGCTGTGGAAGGATAAGTGGACTTTCATGAGAATTTTTCTAAGGTAACCAGAGGGCTCAGGTGCCTTTTATCTATTTCTTTTCAAAAAGCGTGGAGCACATGCTCTGCTTTTGAAAAGTCTCCCCTGGAAAGGCTCCATAAATGCATTGGAAATTCTAATGCTCCCTGGCCTCTCTATGGCCCCAACACTCATTGCTGCTGGGCAGATCTGAGGGAAGGACAGAGGCAAAGGGCTCTTAATGGATTATGTAGTGTTTCAGGATATGCGAGGCTGTGTTTATAAACCAGATTTGCAGAAACCCATATTAGAGGAGTGCCAATGAAGGCAGCAGTGTTCCAGGTAGCTGCACTGCCCAGTCTCTGTAAAAGAGAGGTGCAATTTGCTCTGCTGCTCAGTGTGGTTTGGAGCTATGTGCTCCTAAATATGTGTGAAGATTCCAGAGATACTGAACAGAAGCAGCACAGAACTATCTACTGCAAGAATAAGATGTTCTGCCAAAAGAAAAACTTCTCTGAAGATTGGCATGCAAGTTACCATTGAATGATTGCAGGGAGAAACTTAAATTGCTCTGAGTTTCACTTACATCTATCTTAGGGAAAGTTCTCTCAATTAATAAGGGATAACAATTCCCTTTGGCTTTCAAATACGCACTGATCTATTACTTCCTTAAGCAAAAAGGTACAGCATAAATAACTGCATTACAATGCAATGCACACTCTAGAGCATTGTAATAGTAGACATAATTGTAACAGCAGGTTTGTGTTGTCCAGCTAAATAGAGATCTGTAATTCAGGCCATGCAGAATGGAATGTGGTTTGTACCTCTTGGTATCATAACTCTAAGGTGGGAATTTTACACTTACTGTTACACTGCAACTTTCTTCACTGTGCAATATTACCATCAATTGCAAGGATGAGCTCCTACACCAATTCAGTGCTTATAGGACTCCTTGGGTATCATCACCCAAGTTTCTCTGGCCAATTAAAGTTTTTAATTTAGTCAATCCAGCATAAATATTCTTTAATACTAATTAACACAATCCATTCATCATTATGATAGTTTTACAACTGTGCCAGCTTTTGCAGACCTTGGAATACATACAAAACGGAAAAAAAACCCACAGTCTGAATGAAACATCATCTTGTTATTGAAATAGTGTCCTGATATTTTTATATGTAATGTGATATCAGAGAATGAATAAATGCTCCAGGATAGATGTTCAGTTAAATCTCTTGTTTTCATTCCTGAAAGACCACTGCCATACATTTTAGATTGTTCTGCTGTACTATATTATTAGGAGCAAAATATATTATTAAGGTTACTTAAAGAAGGTATCTCTTCCCTTTAAGCAAGTGGTACTGGGATGGTTTGGGGGTATTTTTTCAGCCCCAGTTATATTACTTCCTCCAAACAAGATTGTAATTACAGTGTAAAGGAGAAAAAACAAATTTACGGTTTGACAACAATGAAGGCAATAATCCTAACATATAGAGGACAGAGCCTAATAAAAAACAGTTATGATTTTTGCCTTGTCCCTGACTATGTAATTTCCTTGTTCTATCTGTGGGAGGACACACATTGCCTGAGCTACTCCTGAGGCTCTCCAAAGTCATCTTTCACTCTTACATTTCAGCAGCAAGCACTTACAGCAAACTTTCATTCCATCTAACAGCTGCATATTACCTAAGAAACCTCAGCTGCAGGATTGTACAGTGTGATTCTTGGAACATCAAAATTATTGTTTTTCATTGAAATGTTCTGGTCCAATTTGACCTACTGAGACCGGCAAATAGCAAATGCCTGAAATAAAGCATTTTCAGATGACAGGAGAAAAGGAATGGGAATTAGGCAATCGGGGGTATTAATTCTTGCTCTGCCACTGGCTGCCTACACGACCTTGGTGAAACTGCTTTCTCTCTCACGTTTCCCTTCCCCTGTTCTCTCTACTTCAACTGCAAGCTTTCCGTATTTGTTTGCACAGACAGTAGCACAGTGCAATTCCACCTAAGAAAGGGCACATTTACAAAACCAGGCAGGCTTTTTCTCTCTCATTAGCTTTGGCAGTCTCATGTTGTCATGGCGTTTGCTGGGTTTTTTTTAAGGATGAGGATTTGGAACATCAGCTGCTGAAACCGTATATTTTTGTTCTGGGAGAAAGTAATTTTCTGCGTTTTGAGCCCACTCCCTCCTTCCTGCTGAGCCGCAGGCACAGCAAGATACGTGTGGACAGGGATGCTCGTAGCCCCTGTGCTGGCAGGTGGGAAGGGCAGCACCTGGTGCCTAGTCCTCCTGGAGCTGCCTCCCTCTCCTGGACCTACTTCACCACGACCGAGAGGGGAGTTCCTTCACCTGGCTTCAGGAAAGCACTGCTTACTTGGCTCAGGCATAATTCAAACATGGATTTGGTAGAAGAATTACAAGGAAGATAGAAAACAGCAGAGATGAGAAGGCCCCCACATGCCTAGGTTACACTGGGATTTGTATCCAGATAGGTTTTTAGCCTGCTGCAGTCATCACCACATTTTGAGGACTCGGGTAATTTTCCTCCATCACAGGACTGATTGAGATGATGTGAATTTTTCTGCCTTTCCCAGGAACCTGGCTGGGTCACTAGAAAGGGTAAGTTCAGACTGGCCCATTTCAGCAGGTGACAGATAGCCACTTCAGACACTTACCTGATGAGGAATCTGATATCTTGCTTGATAAAGCCAAATCAGACGAGAGCGCAGCAGAAAGCAGAGCTCCCACTATGTACTGGAAGGAAACAGTCTCCTTTTCCTAGGTCTTTAGTCCTTGAATGATCGGAAAGCCCCAACATTAGGCTGGCAAGTAGCCCTGGAAAGGAGCAAGGGAGGAGATCTCCATAGGGCAGGGAGATGGTAGGGAGTGGGGTGGCAGGGAAGGAGGAAATGGCCTTCTAGCAGGTGAAAACAATTAGGGATGAGACTGTGACCTATCCTGCACAAGTTATTAACAGTTGTTCCCAGATGATTTTTATTAATAAAATTGTGGCCTAATTATGCCACCTCACTTGAATTTTGTTTTACTTTCTATGCTTCTGGGACAAGAAGCGAAATATATTCAGGAGAAATGAGAAGATGGTCCTGGAGATAAAAATTCCTGACGTTTTTGAAGATGTATTAACTAATATACTAGCAACTTTGCTCATGAGAAAGCAGACAAAATAGCAAAACCAAGGAGACAGAGACTAGAAAAAGAGAAGAAATGGGGTGAATGGAAGAGCAGAGCAATTTGGAAGAAATGAAGGACACAGTGCAGCTTCTTAACTTGTAAGGGGAAAACATTATTGTCAGATACCATGCATAACATGTACGAACAATGAATACTTGCTAAATCCTGTACAGAAGCGTGAAGGGTATAGAAATGTCTGCCAATATAGCCTTTCCTAAAAAGATCCATCCATCCAGGGCAAAATTATGCAGGCAGCCTCACAAAAGCATGCTTTGTGGAGGCCGGTTTTCTCCCCTCCTGTCCTCTAGTGTTACTAGAAGAAGAAGACCTGGGAAAAAAAGCATCTTTTTTGTTCTCAGCAATGCAGTACACAGGCCTTAATTTATAAAAACTGAATCCAAATAGTCCTACTTTCACCTCAATGGACGTGCTGAAGTTGAGAAAGTTCAAAAACATTGCAGGATGAAGATGTCCTCTTGTTTTTTCATTTTATTTATTTTTAGTTTGCAGCTTGCTTTTAAAATGCCTTGTGTTACTATGGTTATTACTGTGATGGTCAAAGGACATGTGGAAGCTAAAATTTGCAGGTGTTTGCTGGAAAAACTAATACAGTGGGAAATAGGACATAATCTTCCTGGTGTACAAGCCCTTCCTGTCTACTTTTTCCAACTCTACTGGATGGTCTAATAAAAAATGCTACTCTTACCCACAAACCTTATTGCACCTGCAAAAAGATTCTAATTCATTTACCTCTCTAAAGGCCCCATAATGCTATTTTTTTTAATGCTGGAACAATCCTGAGCAATGTGCCTGTGCCTTTGATAGTGTAGATTTGAAGCACTAAAGGCAATTTGTGATATAACTCACTCAGGTTTTTGGGTTTTGTTTGGTTTCTTTTTTTTTGCTCCCAAATGCATAACTTAACTCACATAATCTGAAAGTGCATTTAGAGAAGCCATTGCAGCTTTAATAGTTGAAGAAGCATTAGCAATTTAGGAAAAGGTAGTAGATAAAATCCTGAAAATTTTAGAAAAAGCTAATCCTTTTCCTTACTGAAACACACTTGCCTTGCCTGAGGCATCAGTCCTAGGGGAAAAAAAAAAAAAACCCCAACGAAAAAACAACTGCATTAAGATTTAACTGCAGGGTTCAATTTAATTTTGGTTTATCACATTTGTATGCGGGAAATGTGTATGAATAACTAGTCCATCCTGCAAAAGGTATCATCAGAACCTTGTCTGACATGTTTGTAATTGCTTATGCAAAGACTGGAGAATGTGATGGGGAATGCGATGTCCCAGCGGTGGTAAACTGTGTTAAAATCCGGTATAAAATATAGTATTGCTAGGTAAAGTATCTAAGCAGACCAGCTTAAAGCACATTTATTGCTGCTTGGGCAAGAACAGCTCCTCTGTGAACACAAAAGAGGCATTTTGCTCAGCCGCAGTATGTAGTTACAAATTATTTACATTTTGAGTAGAATCACTGTTTTGTTTTTTATGAGAGTATTTAGTATGTTTTTGATACTGCCTAAATAGTAAAAACCAACACTATTAAGGACATAACAATGTATCCTAGGTACCTATCACTGCAGTAGACAAGCAGCTTGGCAGATATGGATAACGGAGACAGAGAGTTTACAGATTCAGCTGTCATTTTGTTGTACCAGCTTACCTTCTAAACCTGTCTGGAAGAGAGAGGGAATAAACTGCTGTTTGACATGCATGCAAGAAAATGTGTTCTGTTGCTTATGTGCATGTAAGATTGAAGGATTTCTTTTGCATTTATTATTAGCATAATCAGAAACATTGCACTCCATCATTTTGTGATAGTAATCCTTGTTGTTGTTATAGGGACAAAATAGCAGAATAAATCTTTTGTGCACTTGCATTGGGATAAAGCTGAAATAATCATGTTCATAACATTTACTCTGGAGTTTACACCGGGGTAAATGAAATCAGAAAACATTGCAAACTTCTATGTATTATAGCCAGTAATGGGTACCAAGTCTAGAAAATGCAGTGTTACCACTTGAACACAGTTTTACCTCTCACAGCATTATTGGGATGCTTTTTTATTCATATGCTGCTCAGAAGGCTAACATCTAGTATAAAAAAAAACCAAAGTGAATGTTATATAACCAATATCTTTAAGTCCTTGGATTTCCAGATTTCATGCTTCATCCAATGTCTTATGAGATCCATCTTATGAGATCCAAAATCCACCACCTTTTAAATTGACAATATTATCGCTGGAGCAAAAGTTAAATAGAACTCCTAGGACTGGATTATCATTTTTTTCTGGCAAAGAGTTAAAATTATATTAACAAATTTTGCCAAGGAATCTGCCACGTGTACTTAGGAAGAAGGCAGTCTGAGAAGCCATCAGTACCTCCAGAGAGGTGGTTCATCGTCAGCTGGGTGGTTCTAAATGTACCAGCTTGTTTAAATAGCAAAATATTTTAAATATGAAAGGAGACTTCTTCCAAGAATTGTTATATTGAGCATCACAAAATTGCTGGGGTGTTGTTTTTTTTTTCCCAGAGAGCTAACCTCCATCTGTTTCTGAAAGAGCTTAGCAATCATAAAGTAACAAATTGTATTTCAGAACATAGCTTTTTATCACTCACCAGTTAATGGGGCTAAGAAAAGATTTCAGAATATTCTTCTGACTGCAGTGCAGGCTCAGAGGAAACAAAAGGAGCCGCCTGGAGATGTTGTGAAGGCATAATTATTTGGTTAGAACTTAAACTCTTGCAATCAGAAAGCAACAAAAGGACACATAGTATTTAGGTCACTACAGAAAATGCTGGTCATATTTCAACAGTGTTCTTAAGTCTGAAACGATATTAGGCAAGCAACAGACTGGAAGGAATATAAAGAGAGAAAGCACTGAAAAATGCAAAAGACCAATAGCAAAGGACAACATATTTTAGAGAATATACAATTTTCAATTCCCTCCTCTTTAAGCTGGAGAGTACAAGGAAGCAGCGATCATTTGGTACATCATCGACCAAGATATTTCAGCACTCAGGATTCTTCTCTCTGTGTGTCTGAAAGCACGGAGAATCTAAGTTTTTATTAACCACTCAACTCCAGTTTCTGCCTCTTGTTGGTTGTTCTTGCAATGCTGATGGCTGGTTACTGTGTATTTGTGACATAGCTTAGCAAAACTCTTCTCTGTCTTGCTGGGCGTTGTTAGCAAATGAATTCTCAGTACTTTTCAATTCTAGATGATGGTTAGTAATGGAACAATTTAGCCTCAGCACTGAGATGTCTTTTTGATACCAGTTTTGACAAAACCAATTCATTTCAACAAGAAGTCTCTACAAGGTGCTCTAAGTCAATAAACATTTTGTTGGAGGTCTGCTGACCAAAGCTACCTAAAAAATAGAAATATCACTATGAAGTTGCCTTCTAGTCTTACCTTTCCCCTGTCCTTCCTCATATGCATTGCAACACACTCTCTAAGTATGTCAGATGCTATTTTCCTTTGGTTCCTTGTCTCAGTGAAAGCATTTGAAGGAAGGTCACCCAGTGGATAAATAGCCAGTGCATCTTTCTTATCCAGCCCTTCAGCGGGTAGTCCTGTATGTTGATTGCTCTGAACCTTGAATACTCCATAGAATTATTACTTGCTGAATAGGTTAACTTGTTTTAAAAATTATTTTAATTTGGGCAAAGAAATATATTTTTCCTTTAATCTCTTTGTCAATGGCTGAGCTTGGTAACAGAAATATTTGCTCCCTCCCACTCCCAAAATCAAGCTTCAGGCATAAAAACCCATGAAAAGATCAAAAAGTTAAAAGCAACTGAAAACCTGGATCTGATAATAGACAATTTTCAGTGTAGCTGTCACTGCTGGTAATATGTTAATCCTTTTGTAAACACTCCCACACCTCTCCATAATGTACATAAATGAATACCACATATAATAGATAATCACAAATGTTGTAACCATGACAGTTTTATTAGTGCTAATTATACTATTTTATACACTCACAAAACATATGGCAAGCAAATTAATACTTTTAAATTGGCTGATTCTCTCTCATTTGACAGCGCTATACTTTGCCCTGAATTTCCGGGAGGATTCATTGCAGTTTTGGTCTCTCACCTTCAGGGCAACCACTTAGAAGTGCCCTGGAGGAGCTCAGTATTTAGCAACAGATCAGCATGTCTAAGGGCAGTTCCCCCAAGGTAACTCGCTCGCAGAAGTCAATGCATAACACAGATATAGCACTGCCAACCGCATATGAACAGCTGTGGTACTATTCAGCTGAAATGGGGAGAAAGGATGCATTTAAGGAGACACAATACATTTCTCCAGTTGACTTGGCATAACCTGATGCGATTTTCCTCTCAATTTGCTGCAGTCCCACATGTAAGTCAAACGGAGCAGTAACACATGTAACTGCAGCAGCTGTAGCAGTAAACTTGCTTGAACATTGCTGGTTTGTTGGGGGTTTTTTTTGGTTGTTTGCTGTATTTTATTTTTTTAATGTGCAACTTTGCTATGACATCAGGATAGTGACATCATCTATTTAATTTTTTGTAGGGTATATTTTGACCTGATGATGTGGTGTCCTTATGGTTTGACTAATGTATGTTTCTTAGAACAGCAGAAATGTTTTCCCATTCTTAGTAAGCTGAGGGCAAATCAGAGAAGAAGGTAGGATGTTGGAGGTTATAAAAACTTGTTGCTGCATGCCATCTTTTTGCTGCTAACATTCCTGATGCCCCTAAACCCTCTGGCTGCACTACCCACACTCAGTCTGAAGGTACAGTGGAAAGTCTCATCTTTCGCTCTAAAATAGCATCAGTCTTTTCCATTGCGAAAGCAATCTGGAAGACTAAAACCATTACAAAAATCAGTTCACTAACCTTAAGTGAGTGTCACTCAGCTATTAAATACCACATCGTGAAATTCCCATAAATGAGGGGAGGGTAGGACGGGGAAGTTTGTTCTTTCAGTGTTGCAAAAGCCATGTTCCTGCTGTAGGAATGAGCCGTCCACTGGGAAGAGGCAGCTGCTGAGGAGCTCCAAGATGGTCATAGTCAGCAACCAGCACTCAAGAGCCATTGCTGGAAATCATTGTGTAGAAATCATGCTGGGTTTACCAATTTGGCAATGATCTCAAACCTGCTCCTGAAAACAAACAAAAAAATCTTAAATCATTCATGTGCACAGACTGAAAAAAAAGGGGGGCTGGGAGGGGAATAAATCCTTGCATTCTATCCCAGCATGCTCAGTACAATTAGAGCACAAAGCACGCAGCCTGCACAGAGCAATTCTGTTGGTCTTTTGAGTAGCTGCAGAAATGGCTGAGAGCATCCTCCTCCTCCTCAGTGATCTTCCTTATAAGTACTCAGCATACAAGAGTTTGCGTTGTTGCTAATGGTATATGGTTTCTCATACCTTTTAACTCTCCTATGGTGAGAATGGGAACAACCTCAAGAGACAGCAGTAGGAGTTTCTGAAATGTGGGTGATAAAGTTGCTGAAGTCTGCAGATGTGAATGGTTTTGAATGAGGGAAACTGAAAACAAGAACAGCATCAGCTGAGGATACTCTTGGAGTTCTGCAATTCTTATTCTTTGTGAGGGAGAAGAAAGCAGAAAGTTTATTTTATGCAAAATCACAAGAAAGCTTTAAGCTTTTGATTTTAAAAAACTAAATCTTATTATCATTCTAAAGTTAAAAGCTGAAAATAATAGCTTGCATGAAGCTTTTTTCCCCTCCAAAATAACAAAAAACTGAAAAATCCAACTAACTTAAAAACCCTCTGTATCCAAACCCAAAAGGTTTGAATAGAGTAGTAAGACTAAATGGAAAGTAGTTTTGCACTAAACAGAAAAAGAATAATTTTATAATTCAGCATATATAAGAGCAATTGCAAGAAACCAAAAGTACAGGGGGGACAGAGAGAGAACAAGATAGAAGTGTGAGCACACGTGCACAGGTATGGATGCATGCATGTGTGTGTGCTTGCAGAATGAATTGGGAATACATAAAAAATGCGATGAACAATTGACCCTACTGCTGCCCATCTTGGTAGATAAGGCATTTGGAGAGGAGTTGTCAGATGTTATGGGGAAACATTTTAGCTGCCTCTACTGAATGCTTTTCCCTCCACAAATACCTCATATTCGATTTTAGTAAGGAGGGAACTTTTTTTGCTTACATTCTTGGAAAGCACTGAAATGTACTTAGGCATATGCTGTTTTAAGGCTTAGAGCTTAAAGAAAAAAGTAACTGCCTCATTCAGCAGCATTAGCACTGCTTTTACTACTATGTTTCTGCTAACCTGATATTTTGGTCAAATACAATGCAGAAGTAAGTTTGCTTCTGATAAATCATAAAGATGGCAGAAACACATCCATGAATTTCCTGCTAGAACTGTAGAGATAAAACAACAACCACCACCAAACCAAAGACAAAATAGGCCAAAGAAATTCAGGTTTTGCTGCATTGTGCTGGCATGTGAGAAAAATCTAACTGAAGTAAACTGTCAGTACTGGGGTTGACACCATTTAACATGCCCTGAGTAGTGTCCATCACTGTCCTGATTGATGAACACCAGCTGCAACCTCATGCCTAGAGCTAAATTAGGGTGAGGCATCAGTGCACCGAAGGGCAAGATTGACACTTAGAGGAGGCCCCACAAGCAGGAGAAATGGGCTGACAGGAGCCTCCTGAAGTTCAAAGGCAAATGCACAGTACTTCCCCCAAGACAGGGTAATTTTATGCTGTAGCACAGGCTAGGGACTGGCAGAAAGGCAACTCTGCAGAAAAGGACTTGAGGCTTTGGTGAACAGCAAATTGCACAGGAGTCAGCAATGCACCCTTGCAGCAATGGAGGTGGACCTCTTGTTGGGTGGCTTTAGCACAGCCCTAGCCAGTGAACTGGGAAACATGATTATTCCCCTCTACATGGTACTGGAGAGGCTGCACGTAAAATACCGTACTCAGTCCAGGGCCACCAAGTCTGAGACAGACATGGACAAGCTGGAGCAAGTTCAGTGGAGGGCCATCAACGTGGTTGGCAGCTGGAGGACACTACACATGAAGAAAGGGAGCTAGGGTTGCTTTGTTTGCAGAAGAGAAAGTCAAGGGGAGAGCTCACTACCTTCCACTGCCTAAGGAGAAGTTATAGAGAAGGGAAACCAAATCCTTCTCAGATGCACAAAGTGAAATACAATAACAAGTTGCATCCAGGGAAATTTGGACTGGATATCAAAAAAAGTTTTTCTTTAGAGCAAAAGTGGTTAAGTCCTGGAGCCAAGAAAGTTTGTAGAAACTCTACCACTGGGGATTTTAAAACTTGACAGGTAAAGGCCCTGAGCAACCCTGATCTGACTTTGAAATCACTTCTGCTTTGTAGCAGGAGGTTGGACTGGTTGACCTTGAAAAGTCTCTTCTGAGACCTTTCTATGATACTACGCTTCTTTGAAATGATTTATTCACATGGGAAATTTAACTGTCCAGGATGAAAGAAAAGCAAAAGTTTACAAAATCCTACAAAACTGAGCAGAACTAATTAGAATTAGAAAACTGTTTCTATATCACTGCCCTAAACTCCTGATTCATATCCATATAGCTAATTTAGCCAATGCAAGCACTCCAAAGACTAGTAGATAATGATCCAGACCCAGAAAGGAAGTTTAATGCAACAGTCTGGAGTGGGTCAGTCCAAGGGACCAGGAGGCAGGGGACGTCCATGTTTTCTGCCCTGTCGGTCTCTGGAGATTGATTACATGCTGTGTCTGAGTGCAGGTTTGCATCATGACAGTTTGGCATAAGGCATGGAAAATTTGAGCCCTGATTCCATCTTAGTCTTTGATATACAGTGAGGAGCTGCCTGTAAGCTCTCAGTGGAATAAGCATGTGGATCTGGGATCTGAGAAGAGAGCTGCCTAGGCCAGGAGACACAGCAGAGTGTTGTGAGCAGAGCTGTGCCTCAGGCCTGCAGTTCTTGAGACAGAAGTGGATAGAGAACACTCGTCTCCTTCTCTTCTTACCTGGTTTACAGCCTGCCACCATCTGAAAGTGGGTATGGACAGTCTTTCTTTCAGAAAGAGCCAGGCTAGGCAGAGGACACTTATTGTCTCTTTTTACATTAGCATACAGATTAGCGAGCTCTTTGTGGAAGCAGAAGATGTTTTCTCAAAAGCGATGCCCTTCCCCCCTCCCACCCCCAAGCTTGAGTGTCTCATGTCTTAGGACATGCCCTAATTGTCAGCCTACAGATTTGTGAGGGAGAGAGGAGGGGAAAGGGAAGCATTCCCAACTGTGCTGTGAGAACTCTTCAACTGCTGAGAAAACAATTTAACTTTTTTTTTTTTTTGAAAGGTGGGGGAGGGAGAAAATTTGGTTTGGTCACATTTCAGAGGTTACGTTTTGCAATTAGACATACAAACTTCTAATAAAGGCTGGCTCTGTGGTCGTTACCAGTTTTTGACTGGGTAATTACTTACTCAAAGACATATGCATGCCAGAGAGCATTAGAGATGTGTTTTATTTTTAAGAAGCATGTTCACAGAAACCAGCAACCCCAAGCTCAAGTATACAGGGAGGAGCGTGCGGATCCAGGAACCCCACCCTTGCCGGATCCCATGGCACCTCCACCTTCTACATTTACATGAGGGGCAAGAGGAAGAGGCCATTCCTTTCATGGGTACGGCCAAATTTTTTCTTCAGGGGTACTTCTTCAGGTGTATTCCTCAGTACAGGGCACAAGGGAAACGGCCACACTGATTGAACATGCGAGTAGTGACTCTGCTACAGAAGAGGGGTGGGAGTAATAGCTGCTGATATTCTCTAGTAAATATGTGCTTGAGTGTTTTTGCTGGTAAATGCTGCCTGTGTTAATGAGTATTTCAGTGTTGTGTGGTTGTCCTCTATTTTAGCAGTAGCAGCATAAACCAGAGCTACCTCCATCTCATTAAATGGGAGGTTTAGCTGTAGAAGTTTCTAGATAACTAGCTCCAGTACGTTTTAGGGGTTTTTTATGTGGAATAAATTATATTCTGATTCCATTTTATCTACTAGACAGCATATTTACTTATGTAGCAAACTGAACAGAGAAATATTGTCTCTGTTACCAGACACTTGATCTACTAATGCCCTATGACCTCAGTAATAAATTATTTCAGGTTTTGATGCCAAATACATGCTTGCTCTGACTCCACAAATAATACTGTGTAAACTGATTTGCCCCTTTGCAATGGCTTTGTGTAACATTACCAAATATTTTGCATGCTTGTTGGAAAATCAGAAGCATTTATTGATTCAAGAAAACTCAGAATCCAAAATGATAACAATGAACTTACCTGCAATGGGTGTTTTTTCCAAACGAAGATGGTTCAAGATGGTTGCTTAAGAGATGGGAGTGAAATCCATGCAATCTTATATTTGCATTTTCATGAAAGTATGCCCTTACCTCCAGACTTCTATCAAATCTGCTTATGTTCTTCAAAACATGATGTACCACATCTTTTCCTTTGCAGAGGTGAAGCCCTGAGCCTATCAAATGAGGCAGAATATGACTTAAGATAAGCAGGCATATATTTTTAAAACCCGCTCGCCAATGGTCTTCAAGCTCTAACTTGCCCCAGTTACTCTGACAGCTTCAATCAATCTGGAAGCTCATTATTTCTTCTCAGTTTATAAAAGATGCATTCACATTATAAAGCAGAAGATAATCCTTGTGAGTTAAGATAAATCCATAGACAGTGCTCACTTTAGCTCTAATTCTAATTAGAATCTGCACGTTTATTATGGCAAGTGTAAGTTGTATGATTTAATCTTTTGTATTGCCAACACTGACTGTATTATTTCTGTATTATAAGTTTGCCTTTCACATATATAGCAATATAAAAAGGATTATTAACTTAAATCCTGTATTACAAACACCGATCCATACAGTAAAGCAATCACATTGCAGCGGTTAAATATATAGGGGCATAGAGCTCTTCCCACCACAGTCAATAGCAATTTAGCCATTAACTTAAATGAAAACAAGATTAGGTCTGCATTGTAAAAGAGGTAAAATGCATTTTTATAGCTACAGTTAATGACAATGTCAAAGTAAAAAAGACAAGTCAAATCATTCATTGTGTACAACTGCCACTGCTGTCTAAAAAATCCCACCCAAACCAATAATCCTTATTGCTAACAGCATTTATATCAAGAACCAGAACATTTGCAACATCTGGAGAAGGTAATAATTGCTTCATCTTGGATCTAAACTTCAGCTTGGATTTAAGTCCAAATAGCAATTAGCAGGGGCTCACCTTCATCAGATCTGAGAGACATCAAAACTCTGCAAGCTGCTGGGACTTGTGCCTGCCAGCTCCCCATGTGCGAGGAGCCTGATGTGGTGGGTGGGCTCTGAAAGTACCAGTTGTCATTAGCCAGAGCTGCCTGTCTACACAACCTAGAGCGCTCACTAGTTCTCCTTAAAAAGAGTTTATGCTGCTCCCTTTCCATTTGTATACCTAAGGCTGAAAGCTCTCATCCTAAAAATTAGAAACCAAAAGGTTCAGTTCCCTCCTCTGCTGTGACCTTGACAAAGGATTGATTGGCCTAGCTCATAACCTCACTCACAAACTAATCTGCGGTGGAAGATCCCTTTCCCCATGCTGTTGAAGCGATACCATCACACACAATAAGAAATGAGAAGATGAAAAGTGAGCACAAAAGAGCCCACCTGTACATGCAGAAGAACTTACATGGTCACCTAGAAGTGAAGTGAACGAACCTACCTAAGAGGTTTCTTGCTAATGGCTTTCACAGCTGCGTGAAACTCTTGTTCAAAGTGAAATGTCTTCACCAACAAGTGCTAAGGCTTTCCAGCTTTCTTTCTCCTTAGCTGTTCCACGCAGTCAGCTTAAATTGAGCATGTAGCAGGATTCTCTGTGAGGTGAAAAATTAGAGTTTGATTTTCACAGGCTACAGCAGAGAACTGAACTTGTGTTTCTCATAGCCAGTACTCTGACTTCCGCATAGTGTTAAACCTTCTGATCACATCAGGGCTTTCAACAGTTTGAATATGGATTTCTGGCTCCATCTCTATGTGAAGTAAACCTGTACAACTTCTCTCTTAAATTATTTGTAAAACCAAGGACTAAAACCTGATAGCTTCCTAGAATGGCAGCTGTAGGTCTAAAACAAAGGCTGGGAAGTACTAGGAAACATAAACAAGACTTGGCAGAATTGGGAGTTAAACGCTGGCTCCCAGCTCTGTGCAGATTCCCAGAGGCTGTTAGGCATTTTGTATTTTTGTAGAACATTGCCTGTCTTTGCAGTGCAGGACATGAGGCAGTCTATTCAGCCAATATGAAGAAACTGTGGCAAAATCCAGTGTACCTAAGAGGAATGAAAATATCAATGTTTTCTGCCCCAAGGAAAAGCTTGAGATTAAATAAGAACCAAACTGACCTTTTCCTGTCTTTGAAACCAAACATTAGCAAGAATTTTTTTGATGCTTGAAAATACCTCTTCTATTCCTTTCTTATGGACGTTGCTGAAGGAATGAGTGGGTGGTGATGTATTCAAAGCATGTCTTGTCATGTCTAATTGACTATGTAAAGAAATCAAATAGCCTCCTTCTTCAAAAATATATAGCACATTAATAAGAAATTATTATTTTATTGATAGAGCCAACTATTGGCTAGGAGGAAAAAAAAATTGTTCTTGAAGCTAGTCAAGACCCAGATTTTCCAAAATGTTACAGACAACAGTTGTCAGTCAGCTGTCTAAAGCATCTCTTCATCAACTGATTTAATAGAAACAGTATCATTATAATAAATATTGTCAGAGAATATGTCTCATACTTTGAAAAAACATGCCTGTGACTTTATTTTATAACTGTCCATGATTTGTCTTGGGCTTTTTTAATCTCACAAGTGTAGACCATTCTGTTATGATAAAGTTCTAGCCAATTGACATTGTCTCTTAATTATTTTTGCAACATATTCATTGCAGAGTTTGTTCAAGAAAGAAGTTATTGTTTAATTTCCATGATGGACGTGCTCATTTCATGAGTATTGGATTAGTGGAGAGTATACAATTTGTATTAACATGCATATATCATTAAAGACTACATTGTTTTCCAGCTGTCTTCAAACAAAAGCAAGCCTATGAGATACTGATTTGCTTTTGCAACATCTACTCATGTGGATAGTTCCAGTTAATATTCATGAGTAAGGATTACATAATTCATTCTACACATTTTGCCTTTATTTTGCTTTGTTTTGCCTGATTTTTCTTTCGTGTTTATTCTCCTAGAAAACACACACATACAATTTTTTCTTGAGATTGCTTTCATAGTAAGATTAATTTTGAAGCTAAATGCAGCCAGAAACAGACCAAAAGGGCAGCACTTCTTGCCTAAAGAGGATGAACATTTCTGTGCAAAGGACAATCCTGCACTTGTAGGAAACCTGACAGGAGGACCTAACAATAGGTCTTTCATTCTCTAAATCCCTTAATGTCAGTTAACTCCTATAACAAACAAAAGGACAGGGTGACAAAAGGGCACCACAGACTTTTAGGATTTCAAATTAGTAGGTCCCACGCTTCCCATTGTCCTAGCAGCCAGGAAGTCCCTGCACCCACAGTCATGGGTGTTCCTGATTTAGCCAGTCCATTGCTCCCACGTGCATCTCCAAGGATTATGTTTTATCATTCTTACTTTAAGGTTCAATTAGATTAACAATTCTGGAAGACATGTGGGCTTCAGACAGACACAAAAATCTATGTTAAATTGCTGGGGCTCAAATACGCTTCTAGCTCAAAGCTACAAGGCAAAAGTGATGAGTGAGGAAGCAAGTAGTATTTTCAGTAATCCTTGTGCCCCCAGATCTAGACTGGGATGTGCTGAATTTCACAGCGTCACCCTGCAAGAAACTCAGGGCACAAAGGGACTCTGCAAAAGGATGATGGACAGCAAGGTTTGTCTCAAAATGGCAGCAGTACATGGTTATGGTTTTCCTCAACAACAGAAGGTGGGAATAACTCCTGACTTGCACAGCATAGACATAACTTTGGTTACCAAAACAGGATTTCGTGCCTAATTTCAAAACTGTGACTGTGAACTCAACAGTCACTTAATCCCGGTGGCACCTTTACCAAGTACCACCTTTTTTGACCCGAAGTGCTGGGAAGCGGGGTCCAAAGAAGAGCAAGGCCTCTCCTGAGGGGACTCTAACTTCCAGGATCTCAAGTCAGGCTTGCTTTGATATTGTATCTTCCATGAAAGTCGCTTTTCTTTCTCTACTATTCCACCACTTCCGCAGGAGGAAGTAAAATTAGGTATGAACAATCTCAGCCTGGAGGGAAGGTTTCCTACTTCTCGGACAAATATGAAGTACGTGCCAGCACCCACGCCTCAGGTTCCTCCCATGTTCCAGAGAAAAACAGTGTCCAGCTCAAGCAAAGAAGAAATGTGGGTCACTACCCTCAGACAGGGGTCCTACCTGTCGGACCCGGGGGCACAGCAGATATTGGCTGCAACTTTGGTTCAGACAATAGGACCTGAGCTGGGGGTGCGATCCAGACACCTCTCTGTGCCCAGGGTTTCCTACTAACTGCGCTAGGCAGCTCCCATTCCTGCTGTGGGACACTCATCTCCCTGATCTGAAACATCAAACTCTTTTTTTGCAGAAATGGTACCACATGGTGGGGTTCAGTTTCCACAGAGGTGGCCAGGTGCCTGCGGGTTACACATTTGGCCCCAAGTCTATGCTTTTTGACAGGGTAAGCATTTGCCAGGATAGACACAAAGCGGTTGCAATTCCTCGGTTATTTTTTTTAACGACTGAGTGTCCAATAAGTTTCCAGTTGCCTTGATGTTGGTTGATTTTAGTGGAAGCTTTCAGGGTAGAACTGCATTAAAAAGCCAGCTCATGCATATGCAGCTAGTGGTAAATAAAAAAGTAGCTCTCTAATTAAAATACATCTAGGAAAGTCTAAACTATTTTAATGTCTAAATGACTGACGCTAAAGGGGTAAGGGAAACCCAGAAATATTAGCCTTTTAAAAATTCGTTTGGCATAGGAATTGTAAAATGAACGGAGATAAGCATCAAGGCATCTAGCATGAAGAACCAAATGAAAAAAACCGCTGAGACAAAGTTATGGGAAGAGATGAAAGTCCGTGTGCGCTGCAAGTGAAAAGACACGGCAGAAACGTGCTCAGCCTCCCCAACATGCTCTTAACATCCGAGGGCAACACGAGTGAAGTGTTACAAACTAGTCGAACGGGGCGTACGAGGGAAGGGCGCCCTCGCTGAGGGGCTCGGCCTGGGCCACAGCCGGGTCCGGCTCGCAGCCGCGGAACCTTCCGGCAGCTCCTCAC
>JANZLQ010000050.1:821526-860106 GCA_026212715.1 Elanus axillaris | reverse complement strand
GGGGCTCTCCCGGCGCGCCGCGGCGGCGGGGGGAGCCGGGGGCGCGGGGGGCGCCGGCGCTGCAGCGTGGCGCTGGGGGCGGAGGGACCCGAGCCCAGAAAATGGGGTAAGATCCCGCGAAAGGAGGGAGGGGGGGGGGAAGAAAAATGTACCTGGGGCTTCCTGCAAAGGGAAAAGGGACTGAGGCGGGACTGCTGAAGCAACAGTGCCATCTGCCGCGCGCTCCCCTATGGCAGCCAGCTGGTTTCGGCGGTCGCCCGCTCCGCGGCCGCGATGGCAGCAAATCCGGGAGCCCCCACGTAGCTCTGAGCTGCGGCGGGCAGGATGAAACCCAGCCTTGCCTCCGGCCCAGCCTTCCTGCCCAAATGTGTACACGAGCCTCCTGAAAAAAACATTTCCGGACTGTCCTTGTTAGAGACATTGCCCATTAGGAAAAAAAAAAAAAAATTCTCTCTCTTGGCGTGGCAGCACCCTGTGCTCAGCCGCTTGTGAAGGATCACCCCACCAGAAAGCAGTCCATCAGCGAGACGTACGTTGTGAGTGTGTAAGGAACCAAACAGCTGCTGTCCAGCCTCTTCTCTCCGGTGTATTTCTGTCACCTTGTAAAAGGGCTTTCTGCTACTCCTGCAAATCTGGTGTCGGTTTCAATCCACATTTTTATGCACAGTCCTTTTCACAGTGTTCATTACATCTCTCAATGCCTTCATGTGTTATATTATCTGAGGCAATTAGAACAGAAGAGTCTAATCAATATTATGAATTTTTATAATGCCTTTCATCACAGCTCTCAGAACCCATTTCTAAAGATTGAACTTGACCAAACTCATAAAATACAGATGTAGCCACTCCGTGCACAGTTCTGGTGGATTTAAGCCTGTAATCCACACATCTATTTTTATGCATCTAATACTTTTAGCGTTTACTCAAACACCCTTATTTTTTTAAAGAGTTTCCCAAAACATATCCAGGGCAGAGTAGGGATGGTGTTTTGATAAAGCGATTCCCTGTCCTATGACCTCCTTCTGAATGCTCAGCTTACTTCTTCAGGACATTTTGCAGGATGGATAATCTAGCATTGTTAGACCAGACAGTGTTTTATTTAATAGGTCCTGTTAAAAAAATTGCCCATACTAGGACATCCCTCTCCAAACCTGTTTGTAGGCAAAAGGCGATTCTTGACACACACCAGCATCTACTCGTTTTCCTCTTGAGAACATTGCTTAGGCACCTATTCTTTTTGCACATGTGCTACAGAATCCCTGAGATTTGTCTGCTGTGGGTGTTAAACTTTGGGTTTCTGTTAATTTTCAGACTTCCAAGCTGTCCTCTGTGTCCTCCCCTACTGTTTCTAGACTCACTAATGATGCGTGGAGGCGAGGCCTTTGGAACTAGTGTGGGATTCTGGGGCAACAGATGCTCTGTGGTAACTCAGAGATATTGTAGACCTAATCTTTGCAATCAAGGGTCTAAATTTTAATTTCAGAAAGGGATAAAACTTATGATGAAGTATTTGCTACAAAGAGAGATGAATTCCAAGAACTGAAGTCAGCTCCTGCATGGGTTCAAAATATGGATCCCAGTCTCTACTGGTAATGAAAGAACACACACTGTATCACTAAAGTACCTGAATCGCACATAGGCTTCTGTCTCTTTTTTTGCTTCTTGGAACTTTATATGATTACTTTAGATTGGAAAAGCTGTAAGATCTGGAGGCTTCACATTAATTATTAACCTCAGTATCTGACTCCTATATTTTAAGATCTACAGCTCTGAAGGAGGAGACACTGCTAGCAGTAGCTACCTTGGGAAGCTTGAGATTTATTATAAATCAAACTAATCTATACTGTCTCCTGCTCAGGAAATTGAATTCTGGGAGTTTGTGAGAGTCAACTCAGAGTTCACTGAGACTCTTAATTCACATAGATGAGGGACATTTGCATTGAGATAAGAAAAATCTGTTGATCTGATTCTCATTACAAATCAAATTTAGTCATTCTGGAATTCAATCTGCCACATTTAAGTTAATTAGTGGGATCTTAAAAAATGGAGAGTGGAGACTTTGTTCTTCAAAAATAGATGCAACAAGATTATCTGTTAAAAATAAGAGATACTAATTTTGTGCATATTTAGCCAACAGATACTTACAATCAAAGAGTGATAACAAGTTCCCAGTATTTGGCCATGGGCCTCTGCTGGCTGAGGTCCCACAGTGGCAATTTTTGAGAGAGTTCCTTGTACTCATGAGCTTAATCAAAAACAAGACTCAGCTCAATATTTTCCTCCACAAAGTCAATGGACTGGACTCATCAAAGTCGTAGGGTTAAATTTAGCTCAACGTAATGTTTATAATGCAAATGGTGGCTATTCACAAAAGAAGTAACAGTCTATAGATAGATTTGTTTGTCACCTCACCTAGCAGCTGGAAGGTATCTCCAGAGACACATAAGATATGCATCTTCTTGTGAGTCTGAAAAAACCCCCCACCCTCCTGTTGTGCAAACTCTTGACTGCCCATTTCCAAGAAGAGGATGGGCATCTTTGTGCCTTGCTTATTAGCTGCAGTTAAGAAAATTATCAAAGGCTCATAGATGCAAGTTATTCTAGCTAGCACAATAAAAACTGACTAAATAAAGTGATGGATGATCCTTCTGAAGTTAGAAGATTCAGCATTTGCTCTGCCTTGAACCTGCTGAGGGAAAGTAGCTGAACTTCAGCAAGGCTTCTGCTGGAAATGCCATGGGAAGTGCCTAGGGGAAGTGTGGCATCCCTGTAACCCCTGCCAGCGGGGACCAGGCCCGGTCTCAGTCACCTTTGTCACAGCAAACACCTGCAGGGATCCAGTTTGCTTAGAAACAGCTTTCTGCTGCCAACAGCCCCCTGCTTGGGATGAAGGCATCCGACACCGATGTTAAGCGAGGGAAGCCCTTCGAAGCAACTGGACCCCGGTGCCACAGACATGCTCTGTGTTAGAAGCAGACAGTTGGGGAGTCTGGTGAGGGTTGAGGGGGATGTATTAAGCTCTTAGCAGTATCTCTGTGCTCTGGCTAAACCTGTGAGCACTGCTTTGGTGCTCCAGCTGCTGATGTGGTTTGCCAGCAATGAGTTAAACTCTTTGCGCAGGCAAGGCTGAAGAGGTGGACATTTCCTCATTTCTAGCTTTGCAAACACCTTTGACCAGCATCTCAAAGTATGACAGCCTGAGAGCATATTAATAGGCAGCTACTTCCCAAAGGGAACTGTTATATCAGCATTTCTTCTCCCTGTTGTTTCCTGTCCCTATCATGAGTGGCGACACAGAGGTGTATGAGCAGCTCAAAGATGACTGCAGCAGCATAGGTATCTAAATCAGCCAGGAAGGCTTGGGATACAGAAGCAAATATCCTAACCTTGGAATGACAGCTCTCTTTCATCTGGAGATGAGGTTATGAATATAGCATTATAAATATAGCATTTACTTTTATACCATCAAATAGAAAGGATAACATAATGGACCAGCAATTCTGCTGTCATTCTGCAGCTACCGAAGCACATAAACTGAAAGGCCAGTGGAATTATTCTTTGGCAGTTGGCCTTAATTCCTCTGCAGATACAGAAGTATAATGGGAAGCCAGAAATGGACCTCTACAATGCCCTATTTTAACCTATGGGAATCTTTCACCGGAAGAAGGGGTGAGCACACTGTGTTAGAAATTATATACAGTGCTAATGATATATTGGACAGGAAATAATAAACCTTTCAGGGATTCCTAAACGTATTAGTTGTTAATTTAGGAGGTACCCTGGGTGCAACTTATGAGGTGGTACTAATTTAGAAGGTATCATGAGTAACTCTGCTTGCTGGAGGGCTGAAATGTAAATCCCATTGTTCAACAGGGAAAACGAAATGCTCCTTCCATTAAGTCTGTGATCTGTCCTTCACTTGCCATGGGGAATAGCATAATTTAGAAAGCTGCCTTCTAGGATGTTGAACAATCATGCCTCATCAGTGAGATCTCTAGATTAAAAATGTGAACATTTTTACATTACTAGAGGGATTATTATATCTTGCTTAATATTTCATATATTTGACATCAAACTACCAAGTAATGAGTATAATGTATTAAAATGCCCTTCTAGTCATATTATTTGCCTGCTTTTATGTAGTAAGACTCTAACTGCATTTATTCAGTGATACTGTACAGTGGTTTGATTTATGTTTTGTAGCATCAGGCTGAGAAGGGACTTTAAAACAGACCATCATAGTCAGTTCAGATCTATCTGTGAGTTTCTATGGATCTTGAAACAGGAGGCAGAAGATTTTTTTGTCTCCTTCCCTTAAATGCAGAACCGATGCAGCACCTACTTCCATGGAGCTGGGTGCACCTTCAGGCACCCAGCGGTAAACAACATTATTTTCAGCCCCTATTGAGTCCTTCCAGAACTAGTGGATAAATTATACTATTATGCAGTTACTGTATCTTATACCATAACGCCCTGTGTACACTGGGTCCAGCCCTCTTCAATTCCATGTACCTACAGTTCCCACCGTACTGAATGGGAAGTGAGGCTTGTAGGAGCAGTTCCCTTGGTCCTGCTTTGCTGGGTGAGTACCCCATGCAAGGAGAGGCCCCCCCCCTCAAAAAAAAATCACCTGACAGTTATGGCAGGACAGTGCTGAGCTTCACATCACACATGTACATCAGCTAGGTCAGCCCAAACCAGGCAAGCAAATTTGTGCTTCTTTAGGGGATCCTGTTGTCTTCTGTTTCTTTATCCTACTTTTTTCCTCCTGTCCTAAAGTTAAAGTGAGCATCTCTCTGTGAACAGCATAATTGTTACCACTCTATAATCGTGGCTATGCATCACTGCTCCAGCCTCAGACTGCAGCTTCCCTTTTAAAGGACTGACACCAAAGAGTGTATTACACACAGGTGAAAGGGAGCGAGGCGGGCATATTTTTACAGCAGAAATGGAGAACTAGACATAAATCTCACTGTCTACAGCACATGGCAAAATCTGGGGCTAGATAAGAGAATCTGTTCCTGCTTCTAAATAATTCTGTAGCAATATGACAACCAGGGAGACCAAAATTCCTCAGTTCCAAAATACAGGTAACAGGCAGTGAATTTATGTAGAGCTTCACTGGGAACAAGAGAAAAAGTCAGCCGAGGACAGGACTTCTTGTTTGTTCACAGTTGTGCATAGACTCTTTGCTATGTCTTTAACATTTGCAATAGCCCTTCAGTAGCTGGTTAACATAAATGTCCATCTAGAATTATATTGGAGACTGAGGATTTATGAGCTACAGGGGCACAGAAAAATGCCACTAAGTACAAAGTGTACTCTGCTCTTCATGTTAGTTACTGCTTCCTGAGGCTTATTCACCATTTTTCACTTATTCTCTTTGTTGTTTTTCTTCTTATTTTTTTTCTTTTTTCTTTTTTTTTTTTTTTTTTTTTTGTTATCCCCCTCTGTAGTTGATGAAGACAAGCCTCCGCTAATGATTAACTTGTTTTGGAGGGCAAATTCAGAAAAGAAGGGTTGAACTGGCATCAGTGAAGCAGTCAACTTTAATTAAAAATGTCAAGACTTGTTAATAAGAAACAAAGAGGCAAAACATAAAAAAGGAAGAAGAGTGGGTAGCAATAGAAAAGAAAGAACATAATGAAAAAGGAGGAAGGGCAAATGAAAAGAAAAAGGCAAAAGAATTAATGGGAAAATGCAGATAGCTACCATAGAAGAAACTGTATATCAACTGTACTGGCTTCTTACTGAAGTGATTAGATGTCTAACAGTAGCCTCTAAAGTTGCAATTCTTTACCCCTTGCCCCTCTTACATTTATTATTTATCTGATACTTTAAAATATACTGTTGTAAGTATGAACTGCAGCAAGGCAAATGTGCGGCATTTCTGCTGTGTATTTGTTGCTGAATATGCACCCAAGCTTAGGTCCTGCTCAGAATAGCCAGCTACTGGTTTGAGGAGTACAGGAGAGAGGGGGGCTGTTGCAGAAATGCCAGTTTGGTGGCTCATCACCCTGGCAACACTGGTAAGAGAAAAGCGATGCTTATCATTATCCAAACCTAGACTATGCTAAATTGATGTAAATGTGAAAATGACTTACTGAGAAGAGCTATTAGCTTCACGGATGAGTCTTGAAATGTCACTGCTTTGCAACATATTAGCCTAGCAAAAGAACATTAAACAGTGTCTCTAATGGACACCTGATACACCAGAGAGAATTCTGGAGTCCCTGGTGAATTTCCACATGCTCCCCTAAGGCTAGTCCTTATGAGGATTTGGACGTGCTGGCTGAAGATGAAACATCTTAACTGTTGTAAATTCATAACTGAGCCAAATGAGAAATAAATCAAATCTATCCCTGATACGGGCTTTGTGAAACTGAAAACTTACCAAGTCTAACTAAGGGCATTCATTTGCTTTCTGTTCTCCGAGCCCTGGGGGATCATTTAGACCACAGCAACCTCTGGTCTTCCAAGTAGGACTAGAAAATGCAGTACCTGAAGTATGTGAGACACTGGCTTTATGTTTTCACACAGTGTAAGACGAGGCTGTTAAGACTCATAGTAAAGACTGTTATATTAACTTACCTAAATAAAATATGGAGATTGAAGGGGAGGGTTCAAACATATACATCAGGTTTTGATAAACAACCAGCTACTAAAGTTCTTCTGAAGGTAAATTAAATTTTGAACCAACTGTGTTTCACCCCCTGTATCTTGGAGTAGCCTAGACACTGGGTGTGAAAATTCTTTACACTTTTCTGTTGAGCCTTCTGCAAACATCTAGGCCAAACTGAACTCCAAAACTATTCAGTTTGGTGTCAGAGCTATAAATTTTCTTAGACAGATCAGGCTGTGTATAATTTAATTTCTTTCTTCACTGATGGTCTAAAGAATGCATTTTCAATAGTTCACTGCAAGAGCTAGTGAACTTTTAGTGATGAACAGAAAATGAGTGTATCTGCTTGTGTGATTACTGATCAATAAAAAACTGATCGATTCTGAATTATTCCATACTTAAAATCCCCACATTGCTCAATAAAAGTCCCAATGAATTTTGTGATATCCAGCACTAAAAACCACACAGAAAAACCAATGTACAAGAAATCAAAAAGTAACACAATCTACCACCATGTGTTTTAAGTCCTGCTTTGATGCTAAATTACCAGCATTTTATTTGCAGTGGAATATTCTGCTTTTCAGTCAGTTCACATGTATTCTTCAGATACATCGCAAAGCATTGTAACAAGCTCCTAAATACCTCCAAACATATGCACACACAAATGCACACACACATGCTCAGAGGGATATTTTTTTAATGAATTGAATTCAAGGTTGGTATGTTTGTAGCTTCATTTGTATGTGGGCAGAACACACAAATACCACATTACAATCTATTCTTTACAGTGTTATTTTCTAACTGGAAGTAGAAGATAAGTGTGCTGAAAGATATACAGGACCCTTCTGCACAGAAATGGCTATGGAGTCACACTCGATTGAATGAATTTCCCAAAGTGAAAGTTTTATTCTTCTGGATTCTTCAGCTCTCCCGTCAGTGCCATTGACATGACACTTCATTACTCTATGTCAGAGATACTTGTCTGCTTGCACAGGCAAACAGTTTAGGAACCACTAATAGCCTCTGTTGTCCCCTATAGGGAAAACACATATACATGCAGGGACCAATACAAAACCCCATATATACATACAGAGATTCCCATTACATTTTTAAAAACAAAAAGGACAAAGAACAAGCAAGGAAAGTTTAATGAAAATAACTTTGTTTTCCAGAAGGAAGCAAATTTTTACTGTAACAGATTGCTGTTAACTCACTTCGTAATTTCTTTTAGCTGATTTTGGAATGGCTTTTCTAACAACTACAGAGCCTTCTTTTAAACGAGTTCTGCTTACCCTTGTTTTGAGGTGGAGCATTTTAATAGCTAGGGAGAGTGAATTTTCTGCCACTGAAAGCATTTGGCACAGGGCATTGTAGGTGTGTTGGTTCTTCTCTGATGTATCTTCCAACCCTTCTCAGCAAGTCTGAATGTAATACTATATTGGGAGATAGTGCTTTGTGTCCTGTGCACACATGCTGCAGATGCAAGGCCAGGTGAAGGAAGGTGTCTGTACCCTACAGCTTCACTGACCTTGCTTCAGATGCCTAAATTAGTCCACAGATGTCCTGGGGATCTCTCTGGCCAGTGAGGAGAGACTCCAGGACAACATGGGGCACTTCTGCAACGCTCCTTTCCTGGTGCCTCCTGGGAGTAATGTGTCCATCTCTCTATCTATCAACCATGGAAACAGTGTTCAGAGACTAACCACTGTCTGAAACCTCTAGGCAGGTGCATAAATTGGTGTCGTGGGCACGACACCTGTTTTGGGTAGGTTACTCGTCTCATGACCGGGGGGTTATAGAGCCTGCCAGCCTCCCCCATTCTGCCCGCCGTGCATGGTGGGTGAGATATTGGACCCTCAGTACATTTTCACACCCACCCACACCTGGCAACACTGGCTTTACAGGAGGGGAAAAGCAAATTGTTGCTTCTATGAATACACCCATGACGCAAAAGCTAGAGATCAGGAAGAAAACGGAGCAATATGTGTTTCCTTCAGAGTTGTATCAAAAAAGAAAAGCAAATTTATTTTTTTTTTAATATCTGGGAATTGGAAATTAAAAACAGACTATCCATCAATGAATTTATGGTATCTGAAACTCCTCTGAGCCCTAGGAAAACATAAAGCATTGCCCTTTGTTCTTCTTTTCAGTCTGCCTGGCTAAGCTCACTTTATGAGGCAGCATAATTTGCAGTGACCTTTTCTGAAGCTGTTGCCACACTTCCTGCTTCACTGGAAACCACCTTTTCAGCCATGCATGACGTGATTCCACATACATTGGAGTATAAATTTCAAGCTTTGTTGCTAAACCCTGCCAAGTAATCCAGTGCAGTAGGCGGCCGTACTGGTGCAGGACACTGTTGGTATCTCTGGGCTGCAAAATTGTGCTGAGGGATGGTTTTTGAAGGCTGGCTGGCCCCTGTTGCACCACAGATAATTGCATGGAATCAGTGGGGGCGGGGGATGAAAGAAGAATTTCAAACTAATAATGCCAACACTCTGCTTTTCTCTGGAATGCTGGGAGGGAGAAAAAATATTTCTTATGTATTTCCCGCTTTTAAAAAATCTTTATATGAATTCCATTTCCTCTTGGGACATTCAGGGTGTTCAGATAACTTAATACACTTCTAAGGAGAGCTGTTTCAGTGACTGTTTTTTCATCTTTTATAATTATTATTCTGCCTCTTGTGCAGAAGAAAGATTATGCAATTTCATAAAAGGATTTTCAGTCTTACTCCACATGTGAGTATTAAAGTGTACCTCTGTCCCAATATATCTAGAGCCTCATGCCCATTTAAACTTCCATTGAGTTTTTAAATCTTGTTTTTGCCATTTATAAAATGCTAAATGTATATATTTTCATATAAATGCAGGCTCTTCTACAGTCAGCAGAAGTTTTCCTTTGGCTGTAACTGTTTCAGGATTTCAGCTCCCACATGTGTGGACTGCAGAATCACATGTGACGTAGCAATACGCATATTTTTGTAATAATTTAGAAGTTATTATATATTGTTGTTTTATATAATTATTTTCAGACATATTAATTTCACCTAATAGAACAGTGCAAAGCAGTCTGAAACATCCCTTGAATCACTCAAGAACTGCTGTCTGAAGATTGTGCAGCAAATTTACCCTTGGAATTTGGTGAAACCATACTGACCAGATGATAAGTTCATTTTCTTTGCTTTCTTTCTTTATCTCTCTTTATTTACCTTTATTCATCTCTCATGTGGTGATGACCTTTGAGGCTTTTTTTCCTTTGGTTAAAGAAATAAGCTGAAGTATCAATGATTTTTCTACTTGTGGGAATTATATGCTGTGATACATTTTTTCAAGTAATGCGCTGCCCTAGCAAAGTAAAGAATGTGGTCAAATCTCTCCAGGATTAATGTGATACTTTTAAGGTGCATCCTCCCTCACTTAAATGATGACTGTGAAGTTCTTAAATCTATTAACTGAAAGATACTGTTTCCTGAACCTACAGCGTAGTAGTAGGAAATTAATTCATTTATATCCTAAACAGCTTAAACTGCAGACTGCAGATTCTTATAGTAAAAAAGCCTAGAGTCCTTGAGTTTGAGAAAAAAAGAGGAATTTTGATGAAAATGAAGAAGAGTATGGAGAAAATAATTAGTAAGTGGACAACAAAAATGTTGACATATTTTTCAACTAAAATAATAATAATAATAAAATATTTAATCTGAATTTCAAGAACTTTCAGCTGGAATCTGAAAAATTCTGCATTGAAATGCCACCCCAGTGCATCTTGGAAATTGGTCTTTGTAGGTTCTTCTGCTTTGCTCACGTAGCGGGCTGGTGTTCCTGGATGGATCACAAGCCCATGGGTGCCCCATGGGGCTGCTGGGACATTGCAACGGATTTTGGGAAGTCACCAGTCACAAGCAGCATGAGGAAGTTTGCCCATGTGGCAGGTTTTGCTGTTAGCCTGAGAGCAGTAGGTACAACACGTTTCAGCTTTAACTTCCAGTGAGGTGTTACAGCAGCACTTCAGATTAAAATGTTTTCCTTTCAGTCAAAGGTTGAAGTCACTAACTTTGATTGGGCCAAGAGCCTGAAGCCTTCGAGTTTTCAAAGGCTTTGCTGACTAGACTTTAAACTTTTCACAGAATGCAGCTTTCTTTGTGATTTAAAATAAAAATAGATGGAATCTGTTCACCTCACCAAATGTACCACCAGTGTATTTGATGATACCTGAGGAACAAATTGTATAACCCCATTGTATTATTATATTTATCCCAACCATTTGACCCCTGACTATGTTATTTCTACTTTGTTCTTGTGCTTTGCCATTTGTTTAGTCCACATTAAGAATTCTTCTAAGCTCTTTGAGAGCTTCTCTGAGCGATCACCATAGAAAAGTCACCCTGCCAGAGAGTATCGTTTTCCACAAGTGGATCCCACTTTTTCCATTCCTTTGAAGAACACCACCACCAATAACAACAGAAATAATAGATGCATCAAAAGGTCTGCTGCTGTAAGACAGAGAATGATGGTGATGATGATGATAAAACTTCAGTGAGTACTAGAAACAAGTGTAACATTCTGCATATAATTCTCTGGAAGATTCTATCATGGTATCACTTAATATACACATAGAAGTGGTACTGCCGTCATACATTATGAGATATAGCTAAACTCCCTGCAGTGTTTCAGCTCCTTTTTTCCCTGTCGTCTGTACAGCTAATATCAGATGACAACACTGAGATCCACCAATTCTTTGTTAATGCCCTGCTCAAAACCAGGGCCAGCATGTGACATCATGCTTTCTATCTCCCTCCTGTGCCTCTTGCTTACATTCTCTGTCTTGCTCCCTCAGATGCAAATACATATATCTTTATTTGCCTCTCATGCATATTTCTATACATTAACAGTTATATACAGTCTTTTCTTTTTACAGGAATAATTCAGAACACAACCTTTAGTCATGTGAGATAATTTTTTGTACCTCCTAGAAAGCTATTTATAAGGGTCTTGATTTAGGAATGAAAGAAAGACTCAAGCAGTTCAGTAGAAATTACCTTCTTAATGGTAAAAACTGAATTATACATTAAAGTACCATTTATTCAATTAATTTTATTATTCTGTTTAAAAAGGCAGAGACTTTTACGTGTTTTGTATGCTTACAAAGGTTTATTAGCTTGAGTAAAAGGTTATTATTATTCAATTGAATAATTAAATTTTAAATTATTGGTATTGCACTTCATATTATAACTGCTTTTCCAGATGCATTTGATTATGTGAAATTTGCCTTTTAATCCCATCTAGAGACCATTTTCTTGAACCACGCACTGTTTGTCACCCTCCGTAGTGGTATCCTAATGAGCACACACAGTCCAGTCTCACATCTTCCATGTAAATTACTGTGCATACCTCTCCCAGTCAGATCACACTGGAGGCTATCTGATGTCATATAATCCTGGATACTGACATGTGGAAAATCTTTTCAGGTGATTAATGCCATAGGCATCTAATTTTCCTGCAAAGCACTATTGCAGGATTGCAGTGTTTGCGTGAATGCCAGACTTAGGGATATGAAATGGACATTTAGAAAAGTTAATAATCTATGCCTAATCCCCTCCAAGAATTATCTGTTGGTATTTCTATAAATAATTGCAGCTTTATTTCTTGTTGCTAATTGAACCACATAACAATTAGATATATTGTTCATTTAAAAAGTTGGAACTTTGTTATAAATCTAATTGCATGGGTGAAATAAATACATGTAAAGCTACACATAAAATATATTTGTATTTGAAACATATATTAAGTAAAAGAAGTCACAAAATAACTGTGCTTTGGTGTTTGTTTACTTGCTTTGTTTGTCTGTTTGCTTAATGCTTGAGCAAATGTACCGTTCAAAAAGGTTTCTTGTTTGCTAGAAACATAAGATTTGTCCTTGACTGCACCTTGGAAACTGCAGTTCCTGGGTGTAACACTGAAATTCTCAATTAAGATAACAAACGATACACCAACATAACAAAATATCAGGGTAGGCAGCCCTGGAGTGGAATATTCTGTGAGTACCAGTTTTTCATTGCTACCACACTGATAACATTAGCGTGGCCAAATGTGCAGCATTTGCTTGCATGCATCTATGAATTACATAATTGTCTGCTGTTATCAGGCTGCTTCTACCTCTGCTGAAGAGTTTTTCCCTCAGCCAGGGGTTGTCCATTAACTTCACTAGAAGCAGGATCAGCCTTCCACAGCCTTCCATAATTTCAAGCAAATTATGTTTTAGAAAGTAATCATTGATTCTTGAGATTTGACATAGGACAGGAAGCACTTTTAAAGTGGCTTTGAATACTCTTAATTAGCTGAAGAATTACAGGCTCATTCCTCTTATGCTGCCATTACAAGCATTTATCTCAACTGATTTTAACAGAGTTGCTTCTGTTTTGCACTGCTGTGAAGGAACAAAAAAACTAGGTTTCATAAATTGTTAACAGCTTTTTCATACTGCTTCTTTATTACCAGATAAAACTTTGATGAAGGACATTCACAGAAGATCAATATGAGAAACCACATAAGACCTGACTTTTATGCTACTGGCTGATACTGAAAATCACAGAAATAAGTGTTTGGTTTTGAAGCTCTTACTTAAGCCAATGATTGGTTTGATGCTGCCTTTCCTGAAAGAAATATTTCACCTTTAGGAGATGTACTGCCTCCTGAGTAAAGTTACTCCATGGTTCCGATTGCAGGGATGAGGGAAAGGGAATGGAATGCAGTTGTTCGTCTAGTAATGAGCAACTTCATTTGACAGCCTTCATTTGAAGGAATAAGGACCCATGTTCATTTGCTTCATGTGGATGCTGCTGCCGACTGATGTGACGCACCACTGGCGGCATCCTAGGAGGCTCTGCGGGAAAGGCTGCGTGTCTCAGGAGGGGAACTAGGGGCTTTGGAGAAGTTTGGGGTCTTCTTCCGAAGAACTAGGAAATGGCCTAACTGACGGCGATCTTCACCTGTAATTTATAGAGGCCAGTGTACAGCTGTGGGGTAAGAAACAAATAGTATTGAACTGCCCAGTAATATACTGTCTATGAGCTAATATAGCTCAGGATCTATTCACAGCCGAAAGTAAATTAAACATTTTCCTTGAGATTCACTTAGATAGCAGTGCTTGTTTATGTAGTGGTTTATCTGTATATGAAGAAGTGAGCAGGATTTAAAGTGCAACTGCAATCACATATAGTAAATCCTATTTATATTAATATTCATCCAACCTAATAGCTGGCAAATACACATTTCTGCACTTCTAGCAGTCTGCCTTAATTTGTTTCTGTCAAACAATGAGCAAACATTTGATCACAAGTTTGTTGTTTGGTTTTTTTCCTAAAAAAACCCAAGCACACCAACACTGAAGGTTACAAATGTGGCTATTTTTAGAAAGATTACCCTTTACACACTTAACCAAGACCACCATACTTTACTTTCTTTCCTCCAACTGTTACTAAAGCCATCCACGTCGTCAAAATCCAAGCATTATGAAGTGGAAATGCCTGTGCAGGAAAGTGCTTCGGCGTGACTGAGTCTTGATGACAGGCTTAATCCCAAGCGCAGTGGAAACTCAGTTGTGCTCCTTTTTCTCCCTGAGGTAGTTAAAGAGGACATCCAGCCCCCCCTCGACAACCTCAGGCAGGGGCCGAGACAAGGGGTTGTGGGCAATGTGGAGGCCTTTGTCCATTGGGTTCCACGCGATGCGTGGCAGCCGGCGCAGCAGGTAGAGGTCATCCGGAAGAGTCTGTATAGCATTGTAATCAACATTTAATAACTCCAGAGTGGTGATGAAGCAGAGAGATCGTGGCAGGGTGCGTATGTTGTTATTCTCTACAATAAAGATTTGGAGGTTGACCAGATACTGGACACTCTCTGCGATGTTTTCAAGCCTGTTGGACCCCAGGTGCAAGAAGTCTAAGCTCCTCAGTGCAAAAATGCAGAGGGGAATTTGCACAAAGTGGTTGTTACTGAGGTTCAGTTTCCTCAAACTTGTCAGGTCGGTGAAACTCAAAGGCAGTTGTGAGATGCAGTTATGAGAGAGGCTCAAAACCTCCAGCTTCCTGCACAAGCTGAGCTCCGCTGGCACTTCTGTCAGGCAATTCATATTGACGAACAAGACCTTCAGGTTCCTCAGCAGCCCAATCTCTTTAGGCAGACACTTGAGGCAGTTGCCACCCAAGTTCAGAACTACCAGCCTGTCCAGCTTCCCCAGCAGAGGAGGAATCATCACCAGCTGGTTGCGTGAAAGGTTCAGTTTCTGCACCTCAGGCAGTCCCCACAAGAAGTCAGGCGCGCTGGTCATCCCTTTCATTATGAGGCTCAGGCTGACATAACGCAAGCCTCGCTTCAGCAGCGTCTTGGGCTCTTTCCCTGAGAGAAGAGCATTTTCCCATGCAGGCAACTTTGGACCTTTCCTCAGAAAAACCATGCTCCTTTGCCCCTCGTTCTTTGAGTGCTCAGTTCCCATAACACCCTGGATCCCTCCTAAGAGATGAAGTGAGGTTTTCTTCCCTTGCAAGTGCCACACCAACATGCAAATGCCAACAGAGGATAACAGCTTGCAGGAGGCGGGAAAGTCAAAGCAAGGAGACAAGGAGGAGCCTGCAAAGTGCACCTCAGTCCACTGGGGCAGTTTCCATAGCTGCTGAGGGAAAGTTTCAGTTTTGGGGGCTTATGTTGGTCTTGGTGCACAGTCTGTAATGAAATACTTGCTCCTGACTTGTGAGCAAACCTCTTCAATTCAAACTGAATGCTACAAGGCAGCTGTCACTGTCATTTGGCCTGGGCTTTATTGGACAGATATGTATCTTCAGTGCAAAAAGGTCACAAGGGTGCTGTATATAACTTCACCATGTCAGCTTTCTTGGCTATCTGGTACATACCATGGCTGCAGGACAATTAACAAGAGTGACTTTAAAAAACAAACATGAGAGCTATAGAAGAAAACAAGCAAACAAAGAAGCCATCATTTCAATTCAGATTTAAAGGACATTTTCACAATCATTTTTATTTTGATGTTCCTCATTTCACTGAAATAGTTACTAGTCCACCAGAAAACTTTGTGTGCTGCAAAAATGCTGGCAAAGACTTTTCATGTGAGTCCTTGTTTTCTGTTTGGTTAAAAAAAGAAAAAACAAAAAGTTAATGCTCGTAAAAAGCGTTAGCTTTTATATCCCCTTTGTGGTGAGGATAGGCCTCTCTTTTCAGAAAGGGTACCACCTTCACTGCAGCAGTGACATTTTCCAGTGGTATCTGTGTCCACTTGGATGACTGCTTGCTACCCACGTTGCCAAGTGTGAGCAGTCATACCCCACAGTTCTGTCCAAATTACTTTGTCCTGAACGTCCTGTGCTACTTTCACGTCTATCAGTGAGGTTTTGGGGAACTGGTTCTTTTGTGCTGCAGAAAATGTAGCCACTTGATGTCTCTTCCCCATGAACTGTCTTTCTAGGCTATTCTGGGGTACAGGGGGACTAGCAGTCAAATAGCACGAACTATAAATGACATTTAACTCCAGGGTAGAGGGACTGACAGGAGAGGAAGGAAGCAGTGAGGTATAATAATACCCAACAACAGCTGAAGCTAGCTCTGCTGATGAAAGGAAATTGTATGGCTACAGGAATATGCAGTGGGTTTAAACTCAAAGGGACCCTAAAAAGGATACACAAAAACTTCAGACAGCATTTACACTAGGTGAAAATTGCAGCAAATAGTACAAGACTTTCAGGGCTTTTCCTCTCCAGTGAATCCATGATGATGGAGATGCTTTGCTGCTGCCTGAGAGATTTGGTGATGGGTGTACCGTCCCCACCACCTCATTTCAGAGCCTCACCTTAAAACCCTGCAATAGCTCGGATGCTAAAGAACTATACATGAAGCTGCAGCTGGGAGTCGGGACACTGCAGCAACCTCTTTGCAGTCAATCCCCGCAGTCCCTTCTTACTGCCAAGTACTGCTCAGTCTCTTTTCAGCTTTGGGTCCCTCAGAGCTGCACCTGCTTGGGAGGAGAGGGGAGGGAGCGGGCATCCTTGCAGTTGTGTCTGGTGAGCGGGGTCCTACAACAGAAGAGCCAGGACCACAGCGAGAAGCACAAGGTGGTGGCGAGCTGAGCAAGTCGTGCAATTAAAACATGTACCTTAACAGGGCTGCATGGCATAAAAACAACTGGTCCTGAGGCTGAAATATTGCATTCCCTGGAGTGCCCGGATGAGCCTGAAAAGGGCTGAGGCCAGTTGTAGCTGTTTGGTTAGAGTGGGTTGGTAGCCTGATGGAGAGTCACAGATCCCTCCCTCTCAAGCACTTTCCACCAATATTTGTCAGTTTACAAACAAACATTACATTAAATCCCATCGCAGCCGTGAGCTCTGACTCAGAGTTCTTGCTAACCATCATCCAAACGCACTGCCCAGAGAGGCAGAGGTAACCCTGCTGCTGTAGGCATAGGAGCCACTCAGTGTGGGAGAGGAAACCCAGCGGCAGGCCAAGCTCGGGCCAGATTTGGCTTTGTGTGACAGGAGGACCTAAGGCTAAAATGTGGCCCTTCAGCCCAAGCAGGTGGAGAAGCAAAACCGAGAACCTCTCACAAGTCCTGACTCTGGGTTGGCTGCCCAGCTGCTGTTCAGAATGAGCCTATTATCAGACAGCCTAAATGGATTTGAACAAGGCATTCCTTCTGCAGCAGCAAACATGAAGGGAAGAAAAAAGCCTTTTAGAAAGCATTCACAAAGTTAGCCATTTCCCTTCTTTTAATCACACTGCTGGAAGGAGGAATCTGCTACAGCTCTGCCCAGCGGCCCTGCCCGTGGCTGGCCTCGCATGTGTGCCCACGTCCCCGTGGTTGCTTCAGAGAGCTCTTCCTTCTGGAGGTCACTTCTAGTAACAAACAAAAACAAAACATAAAGGAAGCACAGTCTCCCTGTAGCCACAGTCTCCCCTCCGGCTGGCCAGATATTTTTGGATGAGAACATCGTCCCCGTCTCCAAAACGTGTTAGAGTTCACTGCCTGGGCTGGCCTCTCCCCACAGAAAGCCCCATTTCCTAACTGTGAGTCAGCCAAAGTACTCTGTGCCCTTCCTGGGTTTTGCATCATGCCACCAATTTGAAACTAAGCCTGTGATACGGGGCAGTACAGTCTGGAAAGCTTCTTTACTGTTGGAAAGCTTCACCCGGGGCTCTTTATCAAACAAAAATGCTTGCTCTGCTTCAGTCTCGCAGCATCTCCTGCTATTGCACTGCTGTTATCTCCACTGCCTGTCAGGCAGCAGCAGCAAAGGGAATTTAAAAAAGAAATTCCACATCTGCAGCTTCCATTGTCCAGTTCCCTTCCTGCCTCAGCGAGTACCGTAAATGCTGCAGGAAGAAAAAAAAATAACCATTTCCTTTTCTTTGTTCTCCGACAGAAAAACAGGCTATTGAGCATGCTTGCAGTTACAGAGACGGAAACTCTGAGGTAACCAAATCAAATACCTTTCTTGAAATCGGGATACTAAAAGCACAGTGGCCTCATCTGGACATCTCAGGAACTAAATTTCTGAACAAAAACAGTCCTTTGTCTGTTGCTGTCCTGGACTGGTTTTGTTCAAACACTTTTCAGTTCCCTTTTCTCTGAGTTGCCTGCTGCCCTGCCATGCCCTGTGCTGTGCTGAGAGGATGGTCAATTCCTTTGGGCCACTCTTATGTAGATGATCCAGTGAAACACTGGCCTTTGTCGACAGGGCCTGGCAGAAAGCAGAAATGAATTTCATGTATGCAAGTTTGGCAGGGGAAAAAAACCCCGAAATTGGTGGGATTTACACGATGCACTGATAATTGCTTCGTGGATTAAACAAAAATGTTAGTGTGCGGGGGAAAAAAATGACCCAAAACTTGCTGAAGAACTTTGTAGTCTAATAAGTAATATAATAAGAGAAACTGCACTATTAGCAATGATAAAAAACTGGTACGCTGACAAAAATGACAAGCTATATTTTCTTATGTTTTTTGACAGTGCCAATAATTAGATTTTTTCTTTTTTTATTTGAAGGAAGCAGGATTGTCAGCCCTGAAAAAAACTGTAAAATGAGTTCACAAAGACCTGGAATTTTAAAGTCTATTATCTATGGGCTCTTTTATTTGCCTGCAGGTTTGGAGTCTCTAGAAGACACTTGGGAAACATTTTCAAGCTTTTCTCTGCAGCTGGGCGGGGGTGTAGAAAATTACATTGTTTTTAAATAAAAGTCGAGATCATCACATAATCACTTTTCCATAGGATTCTAGCTTTTAATGAAATACCCGATCAAGCATCAAGCTTTTAATGAAGCCATAGCCATCTTAACCCACTGAATTTAAATTTTGTTTTCTTGCAAAATCAAATTCTGTCAGTCTTTTAAATTGGTAAGCATACAACAGATACCTATAGTTTCATCATCATCTATCTAAAGATTTGTAATTGATTTTGAAGCAAATTTCATCTTCGCTGTGGAATCAAAATCTTACATAGTTCCTCTAGCTCAGGTTAATTAAAAATGTATTAATATAACAAGGAATAGTTTGAATCTTTAAGCATAGTCTTTTCTAAAATGCTGGGAAGTTCAACCCATACACTTTTGGAAGAAAATTTCATTTTCATTCATTATCTAGGTGCTATAATAACCAACCACCTAAATGAGGATGCAGAAAATACCTAACCTTTCCTATGACAGGAAGGATGCTTTGGCTAAGAAGGGTTAACTTGTTTCAAGTTCAGCAGAAAGCAACAGTCATGCTGGAGAAATGTTCACTACAAATACAACTGCAGCTACTGAACCATCTTCTCTTGTGCTGCTCCTTTCCTCCGAAGTAAATAAAGGGTTTTAAAAATGTCGGTGCCCTGCAGACTGTCAAAGATATCCTTTGGTCTTAGTGCTAAGGAAGCAAATTCTGTAGGTTTTAAACTACTTTGCAGTGGTCTGTTGATCTTGCAGCTATTCTGAAATACTAAGTCAAATTTCAAAGGTAATTTGAGATTTATGAGATGTGACAAGAGACAGGAACAATTCTTAAGGCAATTTCAGATTTCCTGTTAATTTGTTTTTAATTATGGTGCTGTTAACAGCCTTTAATGCCTGTGTGTCTCTGGAGCTTTCCTGGAATGTTTTATGAAGGTCCCATGCGGAGCTACTGCATTGCCTGACCCATGAAGAATTGGACCTGGAGGTGAATGACTGCCTGTGCAGGGGCTTATTTGACAAGAGTTTTGGCAAAGTTTTTCTGCAGACCTCTTGACAGAAGACAAGCTCAAGCTATCCATAGTATAGAAGAAAAAGAAAGAGTTTTGGTTTCCTGTATGTATGTAGACTAGAAATGACAGGCTCGATTCCTCCCCATGGTCAGAGGCCAGCAGCAACTCTCATGTTACATGGAATTACAGGAAGTTTTATTTCTTTTCTGCAAACTTGCAGTAGTATTTTGAAATTCCAGAAAATGCATAAATGACTGGTTGGTCAGCTCCTACTTCTGCCACAATTTCCCTGTGTGTACACAAGCCAAATAACGGGTCTGCCTGGCTATATTAAACACAGGCAGCGCACGATCCTGCACTGAGTTATCTATCACCCATGTCCTCTGGGGCACTGGTTCATCCTTTGCCCATGATAGTTTTCCTGGGCACCACCAGAAGCAGCTTGCCTTAGGTGCTTGCCCACTCTTCTGCAGGGAGAGTTTAGCACATGGACATGCCGTAGGGCACACCACGTCCTGCAGGAGTACACCAAGGGCCCTGTCCTGCTTTATTTAGTCATATGCACACAGTCTCTGTGTCTCAGACTTCTCCTCCTCTTATGGCCAGTGTGGTGACAAATTTCACACCATTTGTAAATGTATTTGAAGTCATTACTTGGAGGATACCACTGCAGTGTAGAAAGCATTCACTGTTCTATTATTCATCACTACATTAATGAACAGTCACATGTACATTCATAAACACCTATAAAATAGCCTGTACCTGCCTCTTAGCAATATGGATGTTTGCTAAATGCTACTCATGGTCCGTAGCTTTCTGAATCAAAATGAAAAAAAAAGTTGGAACATTCTCCAAATTGGATGAAGTAGCTTTTAGTATAACTGCTGCCACATCATCTCTGCCACAGGTACTCTTTTTCACAGAACTCTTGAAGGTCATTTTGTTACATTTTGAATGCATCATAAGAAAGAAAACAGCAATTCTTGGAAAGTAGAAGACAGAGCCTGAATTCTCCTTGCCTAAGTCTAATCTGATCTAAAAAGGGCATTTCTTGGCCTGTGTCACAGAAGGAGTCAGATCATCTAAGTGTCCATCACACGCCTACTTGGTTGGCCTTCATGCAGAATGCATCAATACTTCCTTTCTTTCTGTTTTTCTTTCTGTTTTTCTTTCTGTTTTTCTTTTGGACTGCAACTCCTCCCAGACTTATTTCAGTGCCCAGAGCAGATTCAGTTCAGCTGCTTGTGGTGTACAAGCCCCAGCTCTCTGAAGCATCCTGTGACCAGGGATATTCCCTCTGGGATGAGGGAATATCCCCACTTCTCCTAAAGCTGTTACTCAAATTAGCAGGGTTTTCTTAAACATCCATGGGTGAGAGAGTCCAAAAATAAGCATGACTCCATGGTCTGCTGGCAGAACCCCCAGTCCCTCCTCCAAAGACTGCTTAAGTATTTTACATTTAATGGGTCACTGTAGCTACTTTTCTGGAATCTGAAAATCCATGCTCTGTTCTGGAAACAAAAGGCAGAGATGACCCTGAGAGTCCTGAGCAGAGAAAAGCATTTCCTTGGGGTCCTAAGTGTAGTACCTGTAGTTTAGAGACAGATGGGATTTAAGCTAGACCATTAATTCAGCATTATCTAGTAAGAGTCTTACAGACTCTCCCTGCTCAATCTGTCAATATGTTGATTTTGATAGAGTGTTTTTAAAATAAGTAATTCTCTCCAGGCATTGTTAATGTCTTTGTGTCTGTGTCCTAGCTCCATGGGGTTCTGCATGCCACAGTATAAAGACCAGGCGACTGAACGTTATGTATTGCAAAATTCATTGCTGCTGTGCAAATACCAGTTTCTTTATTCTAATTGTTTAAGTGTGTTTGAAAATGCTGTTGCATCACAAAGTCTTAAGGGACAAAGCCGGAGGGAAGTTATAAACTTATTTTGGAAATAAAATCAAACACCAAATGATGCAGTTTTTCATGCTTGATTCTGTGTTTAAAATAAATGCATGCTTCTCCAGTTGAAAGCACAAGCCCTTTTTATCTTAGCCCTCATGAAATTTGGCAAATCAGTACTGCAAATCAATGCGACCCAGTGTGAAGGGGTTTAGGTATTTCCATCCAGAGTCCATTACAATAATGATTGCAAAAAAGAATTTAGGAAGTAATTCAATCAAAGCTGCTGTGGAGCCTTAATCCCAGATCCATGACTCTTAACGCAAATTTTACTGATATAAGAAGAAACTCTGCATTTACCTTCATATGCCTGATAAATGATAAACCAGAACCTAATTAAAACTCTCTAAACCACATACCAGTGTCTCAGTTTGGGATTTATCAGAGACATTATCAGAAGAAAGGGCAGACATCCCTCTAGACATTTGAAGACTCAATGCTGACAATTAATAGCCTGACTTTTACATTTCTGGGCTCTGACTTAAGGAAACATATCGAATGCTTAGCTTCAAAGGGCTTGAATGAACAAATAAAACTTCTCAAGCAATGCATCTAGGTATTATTAGTATGACAATGATTTTTGAAATCCTATGAAATAATATGGGTCACTGTATGGTCAAACAAAGGCTTGTGAGATCTGAGTCAAGTTGCAGTTAAGGGGAGCTAAGGGCTAATCGCACAGAGCACAGCCCGGAGGCAGAAGATACAGCCCAGTAGGTGAAAAAAGCACATGAAAAACAACTTGCATTCAAAAAATTACATTAATAATAATAAAACAGAGCAAATCAAATGGAAAATAAGATCTTTGAGCTCAAGTACAGGCAAAAGAAAAAAGAAAGGAGAAGAAAGACCCATCCATAATCATCTTCTCTCTTATTTTACAACCTCTAATGAGCAACTTCCCAGTAGAGAGAATCAAACATGAATCTGTTCTGTACCTGAACATCACAGCACTTATTGGACTGTGGGAAGACAGGATATTGTAGTTAATGATTCCACCTGAGGTGGAACAACAGCACATTCAGCAGTTGCAGAAGTAAGGGGAAGGTGAGCACTGATGCTCCGGTGTGTGGCCAGGTCAGCTAACAAGAAGACAAGCTTTTTGGAAAAAGAGAAAAATGATGTGTGGCTCAAAAGGAACACAAATAGCAATACAGAAATTTAAGAACAAAATTAAAAGAGGAGGTTGGATGAGAATGAACAGGGCAAGGGTTTGGAGTATTTTATTTTTAATCTTATCTTTCTGGACCAGGGAAGATGACAAGTGATATTTGCAGAGGAGTTGAAACAACAGTGCTAGCCTGTGCATTTGTCATGAAAATTTATTATACACAGAGCTCAATAAACTGATGAAAGGCATTCTATGATATGGTTGCCTGTGAGATCTGGAGACTAGACCTGGTGACCCATATTGTCTCTTCCCGTGCTGTGGTCTTAAATTGGACCTCCTGTCCTGCTGTCTTAACTTCCCTAAACGTGCAAAATTCAGGAGCTTTGGTTCACAGGCCACTGCATTCATATTATCTTTGGTGCTGATCCACACATTTTCTGCCTCACTGCATTTCACTTTTAGTTTATTGGATTTGAACAAATGTAGGCAATCAGAGGAAAATGCAATTATAACAGAGTTGCAGCCAGTTGTTTTCCAAGTGATAAGAAATCTTATCTGTAGCCAGGGCTGGGTGCAGACATAACCTCGGCTGGTGGGCTCACAGCAACATGCTGGCAGATGCTAGCAGAGGGTTATAGTCTGTTTCCCTCCCTCATCCATGGAAATGGATTCAAGTTTTCCAAGGCTAATGAACTTCACTAAGCCATTTCATGAGTCCAGGCTATTTGTGTTACAATGCCTTAACTGAGTCAGTCTGGTAATCCAAAAATGAATAAACATGCACAATCTTCATGAGGTATATTTAACTAGCAGCCTGGAAAACACCAGTGCTCCATGGGTTTAGACAAGTAACATTTAAGGAATATAAATTTTGGCAGCTTCACTTTAAAACCCACTGGTGAAATGGAGCAGCAGGGAAAGTATTTCTTAGTGTGCTGGATTTACCTACCCCCAAATGATGGTGTCATGATACTGGAGTAATACTGGGTAATATATGGTGACAAAGGAATGGTGATATTCCCCCACTGATAAGGCAGAGCAAACACTTGTCTGCAGCCACCTGCTCTTGAACTTCTCTAGCTGCACTTCTTTACTGTCTCACTCTGGAGCAAACTATGTGCAATACAAGTGGAAAAGAGCTAAGTGCTCTTCCCTGAGTGGAAACCAATATGGAAATACCAAACATTGTCTGCTACCTGACATAAATAGTCATCTAAAAATACACCATCTTCCCCCCAAACCCTCACTTTACATCATAAATGAAGCATAAGCAGACCTTACAAAGACTGAAACAGAATGTCTGCTGAATTTATGATTAATAAGCATGTCAAGTTTTATAACAGCATCCTTATGTGGACACAGCTAATGGCCTTAACATTGCTTCCAGAATCAAAATTGAATGGTTGAGTAGATTTAGCCTCAGGAAGGCCCACGGTGATAAGGGAACCATCAGAGAAAATAGGTGTACGCATTTTTCAACCTGTCAAGTGAAAAAAATTGCAGATGATGATAAGTCAAGGATATGCCCTCTCATATCTGAGTTGTACGAATGTTTGTGCTGAACAAGACTGCCTCCTAAACAAGAGGTGAATGTTAGCAACAGAAAGCTGCATGATTATCCCGTAAATTACACTCACCCAAGAGCAATAATTACTCTGAATCAGCATTTTAACAGAGAGGGAGCTGTTCTGTGCTGCTCAGAGCTGTTGTAAATTGCTAATTCTGTAAGAAGAGCAGGAAGAAAGAAGCACACAGGTAGGCACAGCAAAAAGGGACCACAAATTTGGATAGAGCAACACATAGATTTTAGAATTATGTAGATTTTTTTGGGGGGGTTTCACCCTCCAGTGTTACCAAAGGCTCTAGAAAGGCTCTCAGGCCCCAGGGACTGAGCCAGGCTGTAGGTGCTGAGGATTAGGAAACTGTAAACTGGAAAACAGCCTAAGGACCTGCCACTCTGATGTAAGATTTCCTTCCTCTGAGGCCTCTACTGCTATCCTGCTGCTGAAGACAGGACTGAAGGGGGTATGCACCAGCCAGGTCTCATACAGAAAGACCCACATGCCAAACGGGGGTTTTTTTTCTGTTTCTAATTAGCAAAACAATGTATACAAGTACGGACATGAGTAAAATAGAAAGCACCGGACATGGCATGTTGTCTTTTAATATTGATAATTGCTGATGTTCCCTTGGATCAGTCTTCTGGTAAGGACAATAATCGGCTGGTTAGAGATATTATTTGTGTCAGCTCAAACTCTCCCCAGTAAACCTCATAAACAAATCTTAGCTATTACTACAATGCTTACATGCTTTATTAGTTTTCAGATAAATGCTTTGAATAAAAAAAAAAGCTGTAAAGGTAGAAGTAATAAATTAAGGGGAATTCTTCATTAGCAGAAGTATACAACCATAACATGTCCTTGCAGAAGTGTTATCCAGATAACTTATTGAACTATCTGGGCAGTCATTGCCTTGATAGCACTGGAAGAGGGACTGTCATTTGAGTTGTCTGTGCAGCATATAACATCTGCTGCAAAAATGATAACTAATTTTGTAAGAGATTCGGTTGCTATGTAATAAGCACAGCTCTGCACCGCTGATTTGTGAGAGTATCAGCTGTGATAGACTAACAGTCTCTCTCTCATTTCACAGTCCAGCAAACCTTTTTCCCACTTTGCTCTTATTAGGAAAGCCTTGCCGGTTGCCTCTGTGTTTTTACCACAGGACTGACCAGAGGCGTCCAACAGTGCTACAGAGGCAGTTTTTTCCTAACTAGCTTCTCAAAGGTGGTTGTACTCTCTCATGCAAGCAGGTCTATATTTCTTCCACTATGGTAAGTACAGCTTGTAGAAAGTATTTTCTTCTATTTTTGTATTGCAGCTTTAAAAAAAGAAAAGGAAATAGGGTTAGGCAAGACACTGCAACAATGATTCCCAGGCTCCTCCTGATGTGCTCCATGGTGAGTCCTTGTCAAGCCACCCATGACCACAATTTCCACTGCACAGCTCAGCTGAGGCATAAGCTTTGGCAGTACCGCATTTGCGATGGCAGACCTCCAGTTCCTGCTCTGTGCTGACTTGAGGGCAAGGGTGGCCCCTGATGAAGACTTACTTCCTGAGCCATTTAGGCAATTTGGGGGGCTTCCAATACAAGTGCGGACAGATGAGCTTTGTTTCAGACATGAAGGATACAGTGATATAGTGAAAAAAAGTTTTTTAAAAAAATAAACGTAGTGCTAAGTATTAGTATGACCTCTGGTTATATCTCTTCGTAGGTGGCCACTGTTTTCGAAAGGTTTAGAGCTACACTGTATATTTCAAGCACAATTATTAAAATTCTTATGTTCTCGAATTAAATAACATTTTTATGCAATCCATTGTGCTTAGATAATTTGAGAACACCTGTGACTGTGTGAAGGTATTTTGAATTCATGGACATTAACCAGACAAAAATATTTTCTAAACAACTGGTCAAATTCAGAATCAATGTCAGTCAATGTTCTTTATTTTGGAAGTCACACCTGTTAATTCTCAGCTAGAATGTGACCCTCTGGCTTTGCATCTTAAACATTCACACCTATCTCAATGTCAAAAATGGGGGAACTTTCTTACAGACTCTTACAATCACATCATTGCATCCCTTCCATACTTCTGACACTAGAAAGACCTCTGTCTACTGATTAATAGAAAACTATGCCTGAACAGCTAATTGCTTTTTATTTAAACTCTCTGTTAACACTTTAGCAGGAAATAACTGTACAACATTCATTGAATTTGTTCAGTTGTGGCAGTTAAAACAGAAATGTGTGAGTCTCTACATCTTCATTGAACAGGGATTTGCACACACTGCTAAAGTTATTAAATGTACATGATGTAATTTGTTAACTGAAAGCCCATTAGTTCCTGACAAAAGCTAGGAAAAGGAGTCACAGTATAAAAATTTAAAGTATTAATTCAAAGTCTTTTAAGGAACATGGAGGTGACACTGAAGTATAGGAACCAGGCTTTGTGTAAGGCTTGCCATTGCAAGATTTATTTGTGAGATTTCTCCTCTCTAAACCACTGAGCATCCTAGTAGAGCATTGTTTTGCTTTAACCCCAGCCAGCCAGCAACTAAGTGCCATACAGACTCTTGCTCACTTCCCCCCTCAGCAGGATGGGGGAAGAGAATCGGAAAAAAAAGTAAAACTCATGGGTTGAGATAAAAACAATTTAATAGGACAGAAAAGGGACAAAATAAGAATAATGGCAATAATTAATAATAATAATAATAATAATAATAATAATATACAAAACAAGTGATACACAATGCAATTGCTCACTACTTGCTGACTGATACTCAGCTGGTTCCTGGGCAGCAGCCCCCATCCAGCTTTCCCCCCAGTTTATATACTGGGCATGATATCCCATGGTATGGAATACCCTGTTGGCCAGTTTGGGTCAGCTGCCCTGGCTGTGTCACCTCCCAACTCCTTGTGCCCCTCCAGCCTTCTTGCTGGCACATGTGTGCATGAGAAGCTGAAAAATCCTTGACTTGGTATAACCATTATTTAGCAACAACTGGAAACATCAGTGTGTTATCAACATTCTTCTCATGCTAAATCCAAAACACAACACTATACCATCTACTAGAAAGAAAATTAACTCTATCCCAGCCCAAGCCAGGACAAACATAAAGGAACCATTGAAATACGTCATCAGTTATATAAGAATAGGTACTTAAATACACAAAAACATATGTACTATTCAGTAGCTGTGATTTTTTTGATTGCCTCAAATGATGATGTGATTAAAATATGCCAGTGATGTGTGTTTTCAGGAAATATTCAATTCTGCTTGCATTCAGATTAGAAAAAATAAGACTTGAAGCCAGTTATAATACTGTGGCATCTTGTCACAATCTCTTTTTTTCAGAGGGATGTTGAAACTGGGATCTTTAACATCACTAAGTGGCTTACAGCATTGCCCACCATTGGCATTTACCGTGTTCCTTGCTCTTCCAGCTGGACTGGGACTGCCCAGGAAGCACGGCCACACGCCTTTTTTTGAAAAGCTAAAAAGCCACAACCTGTGCTTACTTTCCTGTTTGCAAAACAAGTGATGCCATTCAGAAACATACTCAGAAATAAAATATTCATCTCACTGCAAATGAAAGGTGTTGAGCAGGTATGCTCTGGCCAGAGAGGGGCATTCAGCTCCACAAGCAGCATCTCGCCCGCCTTTAAATCATGTCTCAATTACAGCCACCTCTTCCTCCTCTGCCTCTGGAGGTGAAGGTGGCAAAGCCTGGGCGGAGAGAGATCAGGCTGCAGAGACATGCTCTGCCCAGTGGCAAAGATGTGGCTGGGAACTTGGTAGCTGGGAGTAGAGCCATTGCGTACTTGTGACCTGGAGCCTTTATTTCGGAGGCGTTACTCCTGGTTTAGCTGTGCAGCTCCCGGTTTACATGCCCTGTACCCATGTCACACTGGTGGATCCTATTTTGGTTTTAAACCAGGTGCATTTCTGCATCTCTAGCATTTCTGCAGTTTACTTGGTGGATGGCTACCACTACCCTGTACGCTAATCTGCTTATCAAGTCACTGGCCATTTTCTACCTCTGCCCTGTGAAATTTCATCCATACAGTAGCAATTTGGGACATTTGCTCTTCAGAGAACAGGGGGAATCATGATAGCAGAACTATAAGTGTTCCAAACCCATTTCCTCACAATGCCTCAGTTCTGATTCAGAAAGATCACTTTTAGAGATAAAAGGATAATTCAATCATCATTTAGTTTCTCTTCCTCTGAGACTCCCAGCTAGGAATGATTTATTGAAAATTGTCATGATAGCTGTTACATTTCAGCCGTTCTTGGAAAGGCTCTTTCATAACATGTAGCCAATTTGCATGGGCACAAAAATGAACTTTACTTTAAAGACGGGTGTTTTAAAATATGTATTAGAGAAAAAAAAAAAGACATCTGAATTTAAACTGAAGAGCTATTAGATTCTCTAGTTAGTCTTTTTTTTTGTAATAATTGATTATTACTTATTTACTGCTAGCAAAAGATTTGATCTCAAGCAAATTCTTTGGATTTTGTTGGCTTCACTGCTGCAAAGCCTGGCACATGGTAATTCCAAATTCCAGGCTCAGTTATTCACTTCTTTCCTGTGGTAAAGTTCAAACTGACTTTAATGAGATATTTGCTTCAGGAAGGGGTGTTAAATTTATTATTTTGTCACTATTAAACAATATTACACAAAATATAAAAAAGCAAACCCCATTACCTTGGCAAAGCAATTAAACCCATGAACTTGCAAGGCGTTCTACTTATCAAATGTAAATAAGCTAGTTCAATATGGTGCCAGGAGGAACTCAATATCAGGAATTTTGAGGGAAGAAAAGGCTCCATTAAAGTTGTTTTTCTTCTTTTTTTCAAACAGATGAGGCTAATGTGGTATTTAGATGAAGCAAAGATAGATACTTTTTCCTTAAATGCAGCGACGCGCTGTAGCCGAGAAGTACCCATTGTACTAGCATTCATTTTCAACCTTGACTATGAGCTCCCGCACCCACCTGCACCCCTCTCCCACCCACACTTCTGCAGCCTTCTCTGGACTCTGCTTCTTACAGAAATGCCACCAGGGGAACAGCGTGTGAAATAAGCCTTATGGTACTGTCAATCTTCAGGCACTATACGCATGATTGAGGACATTCATGCAGCCAATAAACATAAGGCAGATGAAAAATAAGGCATAATATTCATGCTTTATGAAATAAGCTAATTAATGCTAAACTGTTCAGGAGCAGGAAAACTCCCCTACAGACAGCCTGTCTCATCATTTTTTCCATCAGAGTGACTGTTTTGTCTGCCTGAAGCATCCAGAGCTGGCCAGCCTCCCGCCGGGCAGCGACAGCCCCAAGCCCCAGTCTGCAGCGAGCAGGAGCAGGGTGGATGTGAAACTGAACCTGGGTTTTCTGATTGGTATTGTGAAAGGCGTGAAAAATGCAAAGCGTTACCAGTAAAGAGGAAGCTGGTGGGCTCTGCTTTGCGAATACAAGTTGCATTGATTTCATTAGCACGGTAGAGTGTTGGTAGGAAAGGAGTTAAACGTTTTGACTTGCAGTTTTACAGTGCCATCCAGTGGCTCTTCTAAATGACTGCAGAAGAAAATCAGGAAAACTTGGAGCTTACTGAAGATTTCTAGCAAGCTTTTCAGATTTGGATGGAACAGAACAGAGGTCTCAAAAGTGAAATTACATTAAATTGATTAACTGTAGTTTATATTTGTGGGTTTTAATAATTAACTTTTTATTACAAGTATTTACTCTTCAATATATTTTCTTTTCTACTTTTAAAATAAATGTATTATTTGCATTAGTATTAAAAAATGGATTAAAACCCCAGTTAAATGTCCTGTAAGAACACAACCCACTAAGACACAGCCTTGTCACAAATAACTTAGCAGTGTCTGAAAACTGAACTGGTGCTAAAGAAAATCTCATTAGGAAAGTCTTAACCTACATGTTAGTGATCTGGTTTGGGATTTAAAGGTTTTTTTTTTTTTTCCTGTAGGATCTTGTGTTTTTGGCTTCACTGTCATGCCAATTAAATGAATTTTATCTGTTGTTTGTGTCATCAGCTTACAGAGTTTATAGAGTACTTGTAATACAAAGTATTAACCAAAAATCACTGCAAACTTTTTTATAATTGGCTTGTTTTCAGTCACTCATTGACAAAGCAACTTTCAATCTTCTGTAGTTCCTGATATTATATCAAAAATCCTACAGCAATAATAGCTATTTTTCCTGTTCCTTGATAGCTTTTATGGAAGTCTTTAGGAAAAAAAAAAGTGCTTGGTTGTATTGCACATGTAATACCAGGCAGGGGTTTTTTTTCTGCTACTTTTACAAATGAGAAAAACTGAAAAAAAGAGAGAAACCAATGGCTTCGTGGGCAGCTCAAGATGAGAGACAAACATTATCTTCAGGCTGATGGTGCCTTTTACCAGAGATATGCCCGTTCCTGGGAGTTTTTGCAGATGGGAAAGAATTTTAATTGCCGCTTGCAGGACAGCACCCGGGCCTGCTCCCTGCAGACGACCAGAAACGTGCAGAGAGGCATCCAGGAATGGTAAATACAGTGCTGCAGTGTCGCTGCAGATAACCATTGACTAAAGTTTGATAATTTCATTTGTTTAAATACAGGCATTTCTTGATGGAAGTCAAAGACGAGCTAGAGAACTCACCTGCTAAGTTCTCCCCTTATCAGACTGATTGGCTTTCTGTTTCCTTCTCCAAAACAAACCTCTAATTAGCAATGGAGTTTACACAGAAACACTACCTTAGCAAATACAGCCTGACGGTCCATCCATCACGTGTATATTCATGTAGACACAGTTGTCTCTTCTTGCTATGCAATTCAGATTCTAAACATTTCCAGTATCTCATGAATTTTTAATTATAATTCTTTTTAAAGTGGAGCTGATACCTCACTGGATATTAAAAAATGTTAGACTGCTTCTTCACCTTCAAGATGAGCATTTGTTTATATAGCACAAAAGAGACAGCAAATATTACTGTCAGGCTCAGTAGCGTTTAACACTGACTATGCACTGTGGATAGCTACATCAGTAGAAACTGAATCAGAAAATAAGTTCTAGTCAGTGCAATTTAACTTGACAGTAATTAAAATAAGATTGCCCCATAAACTTTGTCCTTTTGCCCATATTTATTTATTTATGAATTAATAGGGCATCTGATTTCCCCAACTTTTGAAGTCAGGCTATACTTTCAACACAACTTAAAGACTGATTCCATAACTACCGTAGTTAGTTCAATGTAAGTGTATTTAATTAAAAAATCATACACTTCAAATAATGCAGACTTAATTTTGCAAATAAAATGTAAGCGCAAACTCTGTTTCCAGTCTATATATTAATGGTAATGTTTGAGTAGCAGAGGATCTCTCTAAATAGCATGAGAAAGGTGAAGCACAGAGATTTCCAGACTACATTGTCACATTTTTATCCACTTGTGAAAATTCAGTTGAAATATATGTAAGAGTACCCATCAGGTACTAGGAAGGCACATTCATCTGCTTTTATAGCAGGAAGAGTTAGTGCTGGTTTTGAAATGATGCTCCCTGAACCATACTCCTACTGTTCCTCAAATTAGGAACTTGACACAGTTTTTTTGATTATTATTTTTTAAATGGCTTCTGGTTTCAGTCTTAGGCAGGGATAATTTCTTGAAAACTGGAAGTGATAAATTTTTCAGTTTGCTAATAATGGCTTTCCAGATAGGTGTAAGGCACTTTCTTGCAATAGCAGGAATGGCAGTTAAGATTAAAAAATAGCTCGCATTATGCACATATGTCCTCCCACATTAATAAAGTTAAATTGCCTCTTGAATTAGATTCTATGGCAAATTTCTATGACAGAAGCTTAAAGCTGACATCAGATTCATGTTTAAATGTATAAATAAATGACTTCATTTTTAAAAGCTACAGAAGAAAACTGGGACTGAGGTCACATACTTAAGCTCTTGGCTTTCATCTTCTGCTTTCTCCAAGTCTTGTTTCTTGCATTATCTCTAGATAGTTACAAAAAAAGGTGATGAAACCTTGCTAATCTCAAATCAAGATACCTTCTTTTAACACAGATTTTTGCATACACAGTTATATGTGTCTGGGCAGCAAAATCTCAGCACTTGCTGTTAAGAGCTCAACCACAAGAACAACACTGACATCCTATGGATCTTTTCCCCACTACATACCTGACTACATTTGAGGAGAAATGCAAATTCACTGAAGAAAAGATCAGAGGCTATGATTAACTGATTAACTCCTATTTAACATTTTTTTGCAAAATAATAAGGAAGCAAAAATTAGTCACAAACTTTAATATACTCTCACAAATTAATTGTGGTTTAAAAGTATGAGCTAAAGTATTTTATAAATTCTCTATCCATTCAGAACTATCTGAGATGTTAGGAGCACAAATCGAATGCCATTCAGTTCGCACATCTCTGTGAGGGCCAAGTTATATTCTCTCCTCTTCCTAATACAAATTTGGAAGTGATGGTTTTGGATCCTGCAAGTCTCACAAATCCCTCCCACAAGTCCATGATCAGTTTGGACATGATCAGCAAGATCTTTCCTGCTGTTAACACTTGTTCTTCAGGTTATAGATGTCTGTCATGAACTTAACTGTGGCTGTTTCTTTACCTGCATGGGTTGCTGGAACCTTCAAGCTCTTGCAAATGGTTTAATCAAAATGTAAGGAAGAGTCCCATGCCCAGACTGGGAACAGCATTATGGAAGGGTTGTTGCTGATTACCAGCAGCGATGGTATTGTATTACCCATCGCCTATAGGTTCCATTTTTTCAACAAAAGAAAACTAATGTGAGTTCATTGCAATTTTGGGGGGGTAATATATTCCCCATAATACAGTATACCATCCAATCATTCTTGTTGGGCAATAATCACCATTTCCAGCCTGTGAGCTGTTCATGGAAAACACGCTGAGTCTTGCCTTTGACACCATTGATCTCAATGAGTCAATTCTAGTAGAAAACCAGTAGAAACCACTTAACAGAAAAATGTCACCACTTATTTTGCAATGTGGAACCAGTGCAGCTCTATTAACCTATTTCCAAACCATGCCACCCTTTGCAGGCATGTCTTCCTGCTACCCAGTATGTCTTGCTACCTGCATCTCCCGCTTTGGTAGCCATGAAAAGGCAAGAGTTACAAGGAATGTCTTCGTAGTCAGGTGCCTTGGCATGATCCAGGCATGTGATATATTTACCACAATATAATGAGGTAGTTCCGTATTTAATTTCAGAACAGGGGGTCTGGGGCAACTATGCTGCTTGCATTGTGCCTGTCCAATGCTGCCTGAAAGCAAGGGTCCTGGGATGAAGAGATCTAAGAATTACTCACTCTCTATATTCCTCTTCTTCTTAGTATCTTATTATTAAAGCATTTTTATTACACTATTTGGTGTTGTGCCTTACTTATTGAGATCAGGGAAGGACCCTGCACATTCCTCATGCAAGAACAGCCAGTGATGATGCTTCCGTGCTCTCCTAACTCCTGAGCACCTCTCCTCCTTGGCAGGGTTTTCGGCCTCTGCTGCAGCTGCCCAGTGCCTTGTTCCCAGCACCCTGGCAGGAGGCGGCTGGACCCGCTGCCTTTAGCACTGGGGCTAGTTTATGGCTGGCAATAGGAGGTGGTGACTGGGTGTTCACAGTCCCTTGTAAGCCTGGAGAGAAGGGTACAACTAAACCTAGGTGCTGTCAGCGTGAGGGACGTGTAGGTGCACGAAGGTAGGGGCATGTACTGCGCATGGGTGACAGCCTGAGCATTAAAACCCCTCTGCGTTATGGGACTTGCTGTTCTGGGAGCAGAGTAGGAATTTACACAGTTTCCAGTTTTCTTTTTTTCTGCTCCCTCTTTTTTGCATTCAGGCTGTCCTAGAGTGCCTGCTTCTCTCCAAAGCCAGGCCTCCTCTCCGGTGAGCACTTAAATCCAGGCAGCTCCTGAGGTCAGTGAAGCTCGTCCCATGAAGCAGGCAAGCCCTTGAGGGACCTTGCTCGCATCGTGCCTTTTCTGGCCAGGTGGGAGGCATTCAATCTACCCATGCCTTTCCCACTGACCTCTGACAGCTCTGTGTGGCCTTCTGGAGCAGCTGTTTCCGAGGTTTCTCTGAAACAGCAGATTTTCTTTAATCCTCTTGGAAACCTTTGTCATCTCAAAGCCAAATTATCGTAACAAATATTTCAAGTTACAAGAAAGGGCAAAGACTTGTGCTGCCAAAGCAGAGCGTCAGGCTACTAGCTAAGGAACAGCAGGAGGAACCTGGGAGATGCCCTGGCCTGAACCTCTTTCCTTGGGTTGCACTTTCAGCCCATCAAGCTGCAGAGTTGGTGTCTCTGTTGAGAGGAAGTTGTGGGCAGGGTGTGCTGTGAAGGGCCTTTCGCTTTGAATTTACTCCTCTCTTTGGTCTGTCACAGCTCAGATTTATTAACCTCTGGACGTACTTCTTTGAGGGAGGGAGAAAAACACTTGAAGGGTTCTGGGGAACAACTGGAGAGTTATCTAAACCAGCTTTTAGTAGTGGCTGAAAGCGTATTAGAGGCAGACAGGCAATTTACTGTATTGTTTTTTTTCCTCTAATTATGAGTGATTATTATTTCCAGAATGCTTTTTCAGAGCTCTTGGGTGGTGCTTATAAGATAACAAGGCAGAGAGGCAGAATGGATAACAACTGTGTGCAAAAAAGCTCAACAATAGCCAGCCCCAAATTAGAGACCCTTTGTTGTGCAGTACAGCTATTGATAAAAACCTTATTTAGCCATTTAAATGTAGTTCTGTGCGGGATTATTGACTGGTTATATCAGTGTATCTCCTTCTGGAAACTATTCCAAATTCTCTACCCCAATTCCAACAGATACTGCATCAATGGTGTTCACGGTATAGAAATGCCTTGGTAGGTGGTGAGGAGAAAGGATCACTTAGAGTGGGACGGGTGGTGAGGTGGGATGGTGAGACATGCAAGTTATTAAATGCTATGGATGAGGAGAACCACAGCACTGCTGACAGCTATGAGTGCCCCCGCTGCCCTCCAGGGTCAGGAGGTGACCATGCTCCTGAGGGGCCTGTAGGGAACCTGCCATTAACACAATAGCTCTGCCTTAAGCACAGCAATGCAGACAAAAGCTGAAAAAACATATTTGGTGTTCATTTGGAGTTTACTTAGGTGCAGGATTGCAGAGTGGTTCCATTCAGACTCTGTGTATTTGGGCTTTCTCCAGTTTGAACTCTCCCAAACCTCTTTTTTTGCCAAAGGCAATGTTTTCATCCATAGGTTGTTATCCACAGATGGTTAGATTAACATATTAACTTTGTGCTACATTATCCTAAATATTAGGATTTTCCATTCCTTTGCAACTGAAACAGTAGTCCTTAAGGCAATTTTAATTGATGAAAATCAGCAAGAGAGAAAACAAGTTTTTAAGAAGTTTCCTATAACCACAGCTGAGTATTTTCTGGGTATTTACAGATAACGTTTTTCTTGTCTCACTTAGCAAACTTTTAAAAAATTGTTTTATTTTGTAGTAAATTTTAATTAGCAAAACAAGTAAGTATGAGGCATTCAGAAATTACCCTTCCTAAAGTTTGTGCCATCTCCGTCTTTCTTTCAAGTGAAGTTGGAGAGTAGCAAATTAATTGTTTTACAATATAAAAGTGTCCTGTGCTATTTTAATTTGCAGTGCTACTATGTTAAACATACATGATATAGTAGCACTCAGAGTTTCAGTTTATGCAGATGTTTTCAGGGACTGTATAAACATGCACAAAAGTGCAGTGCCATAAAATGCTTTCATTCTCGCACATGTTTCTTGACTCATTCAAGATCTTACCTGTACCACAGCATTCCATTTTCTCATCAGATTAGTTTGTCAAAGACTAAGAAATTTCTAATCTTCAACTTGTAATACCTGATGCGCTTGCTCAGTGTAAATGTGCAGCAGAGTTACACTTGCTTAAGAAGCTGAGATTCTCATCTAACGTCATAATCATTCAGAGCTCATTAGAAACCAAGGTTCACAGTGCCATGTCTTGAACTGGGGATCATCCCGATTCCCTGGTCCTTTGTAGTATCAGCAATGACCTGTGGAAAAAGGTATGATGGAAAACACAGTAATTCTCTTCTCCAAGAAGGTACACATTCAAATGAAATTTGAGAAGAATCGGTTTTCTTAGGGAATGATTATAAGGGACACTGAACAACAGTGATGTAGTCCTGTGGACTACAATTCAATGTATACAATTTAGTTACAAGGTGTATAGAGATGTTTAACTAAACTATAATAATTGAGTCAGGTGATAAAGCCCAGAGCTGGATCTCCATATACATTCTTTAGCTCCTGTGGAATATTCTGATGAGGATAAATGCATATAATAAGAAACTAGCACATATCATTGCATGGATGTAAGAGAGTACTCTTGTTGTAATTTGAAGAAATGGTTAAACTGATTATAAAGATGTAAACTGGCAGGATTTTATGTTGCACAGATGCTCCCTCTTTCCCTTTCCTTTGTACTTGGCTTCCAACTGGTACTTGTGATCCTGCACAGAGGATTCCTTAACCTGACCTCCATGATTTTAGAACAAATGACACTTTGGCTCTTGAAATTTGTTGACTTTTCTCTCCACAGATGTTTTGCTTTCCTCCTCCTTGCCTGTCCTGAAATTTAAGAAGTTCCTGGTGTGAGCAAAGGACGGATCTGTTGGAAGGGACAGATGTGGAGTGTTATTTATTTGCAGGCTTTAAGGCCTTTGATAAGGTTTTATGGCAGAAATTTTCTTTTTTTATCTCCTTGACCCATAGATTTTTCCTGTTTATGTTTTGAATATAAACACTGCTATGCCTTCTCAAGTATAACTCATAGTTCTGAGTTATATGATAATAGCTTTATTTTATACAAAATATGTAAATTACTGTTCTTTTCCTGTATTTCTTTGCCCTGATGAATAAAAACAACCAGCCAACCATGCTGAAGTCTGAACTCCATGAGCAGCTGCCCCCAATCTGAAGAACGCACTTGCAGTCTATCTCTGCTTATGCAACTCATACACATTATATACTTTGAAATACAGTTTTCAATGCAATACCATACAGAGCAGCACAATGTTCTCCCCAAAAATAAGCAGCGTGTGTTGTCAGTGGGGATTCGCATTTGAGAGACAGTACCTTTTGACTAAAATTCCCACACCTCAACCAACTTATTTTGGGCATGCAGTCCTTTTCCCAGGTAAACGTCATTCCTTGCTGCCACTTACTTGAAATATTCATTAAGGAGTACTGTAGCTCTGCGACCTGACAAATATTAAAATAGGAAAGCCCAATGTGAATGAACTTTCCTGAAGTACTAACAAAAAGTCTCTATCCTGAGGAATTTCTACAACCAGTTTGTTGCATTTTATGCTAGTTTCAAGACACATGATCTTTATGTGTCATTTATGATCTTTATGACACATCAGCTTTATGATCAAGCTGATCATAAAAAGGTTGCACAGACCTCCTACGGGACCAAAGTAGTCAACCTCTTAGTTTACCAAGTGAGGAGAGGACTCATTTCATTTACAAAAATGGCTGATTTGCTGTGTTTAAGTGGAGCAGAGGCTCGAAAAACATCAGCAAGGGCATGAAGTCTCAAAGTTGGGGATGACAAATTTACAAGAAAAGCCTCAGCAGCTGAACTTTTTTTAAACACGTGAAAATACCTGCCGTATAGGAAAGCTGCATGTTGAATTAGCTCAGCAGGGCTTTCTCCCCCCACGCACTTATCCCTCGTTACTTCGCATACTCACCTTTCCCGCCTCCCTCTCCTCGCAAAAAGCCCCAGCGGAGTTATTGCAGCTTTCCAGAACTTTTTAGGCACCGGGCTCGGGCTCGTCGCCCCCCCGCGCATCACCTACCCCGCGCGGCCGGGGCTGCGGGTGCTTGCGGGCGGCTTTGCGGGGACGGACACGTGCGGTGCGGGCGCGGGGCCCCTGAGCGTGCAAGGGTGAGCGTGGGAAGCTGCGTGTGCAGGGGCGGGTGTGCGTGTGCGTGAGCGAGCCCCCGGCGGTGCGGGCGCGGGGCGGGGCGGGCCGGGGGCGGCGGGGAGCATATATAA
>JANZLQ010000050.1:787744-820690 GCA_026212715.1 Elanus axillaris | reverse complement strand
GGGGGCGGCCCGGCCAGCCCCCGGTGCAGCCCCTGCCCCGGCGGGGGCCGCAGCCGCGGGGGTCCCGCTCGGTGGGAGGAGGGGGTGGGCAGACCCGAAGGATGCCTCACGCTGTCGCTAATGTGAACCAGATTAAGCTCTGTTAGACGGGGCGAGAGGGAATGAAAACCACTTTCCAGGAGTGAGGCAGAGATGGCGTGAGGGTGCCAGAGGGAGAATGTACGGGCGTTTTTCTTCTCTCCTTTTGCACGTGGGGCTGGCCGGTGCCTCGCAGCTGGGGTACCGGAACGCTCTGCAGCCAGTTCTTGCCTTGCGAGCAACTTCATCGCACGCACCCTCTTTGTTGAAAGTGCCGTAACTTGCGCTTTCCGAGTGAGCCTGAAGTTCGTCGGCAACAGCAGTTCACGCTCTGTTACCGGGTCGACAGTAGTTGACTCTGTGGCGTGCTGGGCTATGAGGGAGAGCACTGGTAGACAGCAGATGCTCTCACCTTTGGCTTGATTCAGCTCCTGGTGGCATCAACAGCAGGATTTCTGCTGTTCCCGACTCCCTGCACATTAGTCCCCAAGCACGTTAGGTCTTTATTAAAAAACAAAAAACCGAGTGTGGAGACTGGTTGGAAGGCATGTGTTGTGCAGATGCACGGCTTGGATTTCTTTACCGTGGAGTGTGGTGTCCAAGATGGATATAGTGTGGGAAATCAGCGTCTGGATGCTTATGTGCTGCAGTAAAAGCAAGCGTGTTTATTAATATCATTATGTGTACAAAACTTCATCCTCTAGGTAAGGGCAAAATCAAGCCCAAGTGAACTTCTGAGTCCGTATATTTGTAAATCAATACACTTCACCTTGGTTATGAAAATTCAGTCTTGGAAACAAACGACAAGCCAGACAAAATGATGCAAAACTTACTTTTCACAATTATTTTTTTGTAAGGTACCATCTTGTGCACACCAACTAACCTTAATTCACTAATAACTCCTGTTTGAATGTATATGTTAGCACACAGTTTAAAAAGGCAGGAATTTTCCTAAGGCTGGTCAAGTACAGGTTGTAAGTGTCCATCCTTTTTTTTTTATAGAAATTTACAGCGATCACACTGCAGTAATCTGCTGCAGCTTTTGCAAATAGTTTAGTGCTGATATTTCAGCTTTTATGTCGCAGCTCATGTTGTTAGAGTCATCTTGGTAAAATGCATATCTTTATATCAGTGATCGGAGATACCAGTGTATTTGATGGCTCCTAAGCCACCCTATTCTGGGGCTAATTAAATTCATAATTATATTTTTCTAGTTGAAAGATCAGGTCAGGAGACCATTCTTCCTATTAGGTTAAGCTGATAGAATTTTTTTTTTCTCAGCATGAGAGCACATGTCATCCAGGGAAGCAGTTAGTATCAAACCCCCCTGGTGGATAACTGCCTTACAAAAACAGAATTCAAGATAACTGATCCTAAAACAATTTGAAGAATGCAATGGAGATTAGGATAGCCTTGTTGCTTTTGCAGAAAGTAAACAACTGAAGTTTAAACCTGTAAGCATCGTGATGATGTAAAAATATGGTTTGTGGTGAGGCTGGAAAGATTTCTTGGAGCCATTGCAAGACCATTGGAAAAGTTTGGGGGAAAGCTATCTTGGCATGCCCATGGAGAGTACCTTTGTAGAATTCTTGGTGTTTCTTGGTTTTCTGTTCATTCTTGCTTTTGTCCTGTCAGCAGATGAGGAGACTAGCCTATGATGGTTGCAAGGGTATGTCAGAAAGTGCTGAAGTCCAATATAAGAAAAAGCAACACAGAGTAGTAAAGCCATTGCTCTGAACAACTTTGAAGGTTAATGATTGGTTCTTTTGGCCTAAAGATTAATATCTACATACCTATAAATTTAATCGGTATTTTAATTGCAGGTGTTTTGTTGAAGTGTCCCCATCATGTTATAAAGTGGGGTTTGTATTTTCAGTTGAGTCTTTTTTTTTTAATCCAATAAAGGAGTAACGCTTCATGAAGCATGTATCACTAGTGTCTGGATCCACATGAGAGTTGTTTTATGTCCTGAGAAGCAAATAGCCATTTTGGTGGCTTATGTTGCAGCTTTCCTCTGCTGGAATGCATTCTTAAATTATACTGGAAGTAACGGTGATACAGGTCTACAAAGTAGAAAGGGAAAACAGTTAATGGTTTTGCACAGTATTGTCTATATTTCATAAATTTGATTCTGCCAATGTTGGGTGATTTTTCTATAATCAAAAAATAATCCTGCTACTGTAAATGCGCAGTAATGGTAACTTGCAAGGCTGTAGTTGTAAACTAAATGTTTTGTTTAAGTGCTGATGCTCAGGGGATTGGATGGCCGTAGGGAGGTGCCTGGGGTGCTCCATCTGGGCAGAGCTAAACACAGGTATTTCTCATGCTTATCATCATTTGGATTTCAAACCTACCTTGCTTCAAGGATTTGGTTTAGTAAGTATGCTTAGGCTATGACTAATGCACGAGTTATTATGGTCAGCAACCATGTTTTTTTCTGAAATGTAAGTGATACGGTTTGCTTATAAATCAGTTTGTTGGAGCACTTGCCCAGGAAGTGGGAGACTTACGTTAATGTCCTTAGTTTGAGCTGGTTTGAACCCTCATCTCCAATTTCTGAAGAGACTGCTGTATTACCAAGTTGCTGTGACAGGTAATGCAGGGGAAGGGGAGGCGTGTATGAAATCTCTCCAAACCTCTGTTTGAAACTGAGCTACTGTGCAGCCAAGAATTCAGTTTAATGGGTGCAGAAGGAGAATGGGCCATAAAAAAAGCTGATGCTGTAGTTGGATCATTAGGGCATTCGAAGATGGAAGGAGAATCAAATCGCAGGCTTTCCTCTTTTATTTACTTGTTGCAAGCAGCTATCGGGCATCCAAATTCAGGAGAAAACTTTTTTTTTTATTGTACCTGTGTCTGCTATGGGCTTTTTTTTTAACTAGGTCAGTCAAGCCTGGCACCACTCAGTGGGATGACTGCACTGCACCCCACTTAATGGATAAGGACCTTTTGGTGTCTAATTCAAGAAGGTAACTTCCACCTCAGAGGTGATGTGCTTTAATTGTAGGTGTGACAGCATTTGGCAGGAAGATACTTCAGTCTTTGAGTTTTTTGTTTTTTTTTTTTTTTTTTAAATTTGGCCTTTAGTCTACAAGCCTAGATAGGTAGATCTTAACTCTGAGTTGCCTTGCTACAGCCTCATGCATTCAAAGGTATTTTTTGCACTGATATAGTTTTATGTGACACTTTTGAAACTGAGAGCCAGACTTCCAGAATGTACTTGAATGACCATAAAATTTTCAAGAAAGTCATCTTATACTTTCAAGATGAGCTGGATATTGCATTCCCAAAAGCTTTCTGCTGGAGATTAAAAACTGTCTTGGGTAATTTGCCATATTACATCGTAGGTTGGTGATGCTGATGCTAATGGCTTAACAGAGCTCATTTCCATCAGTCTTAAATACCAGATTTTTCATGAAATCTGAAACAAAGACTTAAGTGATATGGGAAATGTGAAGGTTTCTATCCCCTGCAAAATTTGTCTTTATTTTTAAATATTTTCCTTTAACGTTTCTGCTATGCTTCCACTGGTGTGATTATTGTTTCTTGATAAGAGAACACTAAAAGAAACCTAAAATCCCCTGAGTCTTGTGGAAAACTTAGAGGCGGTGCGGTTTGCAACTTGCAATGTGAGGCAGGAGACTGATGAGCTAAAAAAATGATAGAAGTCTGAGGCAGAACCAAGTAACATTGTGGTAAGCTGAAAACTTCTTTAATTTTTGGCAAAATTGGGTAGAATGGTATACTTGTCTTAAGTTCTCCCTTTTTCCCTGGGTTGGAAACCTCAGTTACAGTGTACCTATACACCCCTTGTGTCTTCATGCAGGTTAAGTAGCAGGGCCACAAGGTACTTAATTGTCCACACCCTATTTAACTTGTTAGATTATGGGATAAGTCTCATGTCCACACACACAAAGGAGCACAGAGGAACAAGGTGGGGCAACCCCAATAACGAGCCCAGAGAAATGAGCCCCTGCCAGGGCTGTCCCATGACAGCCATCACTGTGAGTGATGGGAGCAGATCTCCAGAGCTTATGGGGGGGTGTGTGTGTGTGTGTTTGTGGGGGGAGGTGTTGGTGGTGGCTGCCTACAGGGGTATGGGACTCATTATGGCATGCAGGAGAAGAACATTCTGGGATTGCACAAGACTTATTCTGCGATGAGCAGGGGAAGGGCCAAAGATGGGGTGGGATGGGATCAAGGTGGTTCAGGAATGAACAAGTATGGGAGGGCAAGGGTGAGAGGGGTAAGATGTTAAAGGAGGCCAGTTGGCCTGCAACCTGTTTACAGCCAGTATGCTTGTCCTGTAATGATGTGCCTCATGTCCTGACTTTCTGTTAAGCTCTGTTTCTAACTGCTCTCCTGGGTGAGGGAGTCTCTGTGCTGTGTGCATGGAGATAAGTGTCAGTCAATGGAGAGGAGACCATGAGTCACAGGGGGCTGCATGTCTCAGGTGCCCATGGCTGGAGAGACCGGAGTGTGGGCGGATAGTGTGTGTCAGTGTGTGATCGCCAGCAAATGTCAACCCAGACCAGCCAGATGGATGGGAGGCTTGGGAGCCAGGTATCACATCAGCCATAATTTTGGGATGGATATTGGAGACACTGGAGGGTCTGCAAGTTGGCTAATGGAGGGAGCAGGAGATCCAAGGCAACTACTGGGGAGACTGTGGGGTCTAGGGGCCAGCGTGCATGTATGTCTGTGTCAGGCAGCTGGTGATGGGAAGATCCAGGGCCAGCTAGGAGGTAGGCCGAACATCTTGGCCAGTAACTGGAGGGATCCATAGCGGGTGTGTGTTGGGTGTGGTGAGGGGTTGGTGGTGTGTGTGCGAGGCAGTCTGTGGACCAGTGGCTGGAGTGGGGCTGTGGGCCTCAGGGGTCACATGCCCAGGTGCCAGCAGCAGGGGAGAGAGGTCCGGGGCAGGGGGGGCAGTTACTGGATAGACTGAGTGTCAAAGACCACCTACTGCAGGAATCCACACTGCATATATATCTGTATATGAATATGTATTTTCTACTTAAGGTCTTTCTTCCTGATCAGCTGGAGGAGGGAACAGGATGAGATTGTTGCATCTGTGTGTTTCTGTCTTTGTTGATCTATGTGGTGGGCCATATATGTAGGCATATATGTGTTGCATTATGTGTGTGTCTATGCATGTGCCTGTTGGGAATGCATGCTCAGCTTCACTACTGGCTGGACCTGGGAACATAGAGCTGCAGTAGCTGCCTCTTTGGGCTGAAGGACTTGGCACACCCCAGCGAAACTATAGAAGAGCAGATGTAATTCTGGAGTTCTGGGCTTCTGTTTTCTCTGACACAGTTTGGCCATTGTGGCCTCAGTGTAATGGACTTTGTTCTATATAGTACTCTAAAGTCAATTTTAGATGATCTGTCTATGAAGTCATCTCAAACAGAGGCCACATTGCATGTCCCCAGGATTGCTGGCTTTGTGGGTACTGTTGCATTAAAATGATAAGGTTCCCTAAATTCATAATAAGCAGCACAATTATATTTTGAAACCTTTATTAAATAGAAATGGGGCTTGATCAAATTAAAAGGAATTTGTAGGGTAAAAGAGTAATGTAAAAGGTAATGGATCTCAACTAGGTGCAAATTTTGCTGATTGAGGTGTGACTTGAGGATGGGAGAGAGGAAGAAAGAACTATGAGAAATTTCAGTTTTTCTCATCTGCAAAGAACATCTCGGACATTCTGTGGGGAAAATGTTATGTTTGACCTTGATTATAAAGTCCTAAACTGAAAATCTGCTTTGTGTTTTTCCCTCACTTCTTTTAAAAGAAAGCCAGCACCAACAAGCCACAGGCTATTTCTTATTTTCTCAGAGTACAAAGGTGACAGAGAAAAATCCCGTGAAAGCATTCAAAGTAGACTGAAGATTAAGATAAAAAAATATTTGTCTGTCATAAATATTTTCTCCATTCCCTGAGGGCTTAGAAAATGCATCTCTGGAAATCCAGGACTATCAGTGTGTGTTGATCAGTTGTTGGTATTTACAGCAGTCTCACACAGGATCTTCAGGTGGGGTTTGCTGCCTTCTCCTATGAGTATTTTTTCTGTCCTCCAGGCAACCCTTCCTGACCAAAAGAAGGAATAGTGTGTTGGAGAAATTCTGCAAGATGAAATTGATTAGCTCAGCTTGCAGGAATTGTGATTTGTTAGTTGGCATAAACTGTAGATGCACATCAAACTTCCCATTTATATATGTTTTTAGGTACTTAAGTGATATGTCAGAGGCTGTGTACAGTGCTTCTGGGCACTAGGATATGGGTGCAGCTCTCTGGCTTTGAGGTTTGATGCAAGTGCTTCATTTGCTGTGGGTCAGAGCAAAACAAGGTTACGTAAATCTGTGTTCATTCTTTTTTAGTTACTTCTGCTATTTAAGGACTTTATTTTAATGATTTCTCAATTGTTTTGTGTTTTTTTTTTGGGGGGAATCTGATTTTGCCCTGAGAAGTGATTATTTTATACCCATTTTTTGGGTATTAAAAGCTATATATATCACAATTTTACAGGAAAACTAGAAGATTTATTTTGTATTTAGAGTGGATATAAATAATACTCTAAAACCCAGAAAGCATAGAAGTGTAAGACTATAAAAATACTATCAAAGTATAAACTTTCAATACTGTTATTACAAAGATATATAGATGTGCATAATTTAGACTTACCCTCCTGATGTGAAACAGCAGTTACAATTCTGAAGAAGTTTCCCCTTCTGTTCCTGGCAGAGCACAACAAGCTTATAGGATGCTTTGGTTTTACCTCAAATCCTGATTATTTTTTTTAAAGTCTCCCTGGAAAATCACTACTGCTGTGATGGCCATGTGAGCTCAAAGGGCTATTGGAAGGGTGGTAGGACATGTGGCAGGCAATCTCACCCACTGCCCTTTCCACAAGTGGTACAACCTTGCAGGCTGTGTAAAGCAGCAGCTGATGTGGGTTGACGGACTGAATTGGTTTGTCTTGTCTTTTCTGGGCTTTTCCTATCAGGCAAGGCTATGAAGATCCTACTGCTGCTTTGTGCAGGTAGAGTAGATTTCAGCCTTTAGCAATTCCTTCTGTTTTACCATCTTTAACTTGTTAGCTTTTGAAGATTTTTTAAACTGTCATTTAGTACAATAACGACTCAGAGATATTCCCTAACCAATTCTTTTCAAATTTCAGATTTGAAAGTTTTGCAAGCATAATGTAATTCCTTTCTGTGAGCTCATTTATTGTGCAGTGAGATCCGGTCCTCCTTGATTCCTGCATGAGAATAAAGGTTATAAAGCTGCTTAAGAAATGGTCATCTTGAAGTGGAAGCTTTATTTTCCCCTTGGCTCTACCTGCATTTTTACTGCTGTTTTGCTCCAAAATGACCTTGAGGATGGGGCCATGTCTATTGCCTCATTTATTGTATTTGTATAAGCTTTTATTTGCTGAAAGGCTGAGGGGACAGTGCCGAACCTGTATAGATAATACAAAACAACTTCTATAGTCTTGATTTGATTACTGGATTAGTATTTTTTTCTTGTGGACCTGAGGAAGCAAGAAGTTTTTAACAGCAAAATCCTAGCTCTTTACAAATCAGTGGGACAAGTCATGCTGACTATAATAAACCTTGGAATTCAACCATTGAGCATAAATGCAAACTGGAGCTAGCACGGATGCTAGCTTAGATTAGTATTGATAGTTTTTATTCAGCTTTCTGGAAGCACAACTGGCATTTTGCCTTCTGTCACTCATTTGATCAAAGTAGTGCATGAAGAAATGTTTGCGTGGGAAGGAGAGAGGAAAACCGGTAATGACTGGTACTTCCAGTGCAGTTTGATTGTGGCCGAATGCCACCCTTCCAGGGAGGACTGGAGCAGGTGTCCAAGTCATCCCTTATTTTGTTTACATGGGTGCCAGCAGAATGAGCTTTGCACAAGCTAGTAGGCAAGCTAGGTGCCTGGGATGATGGCAGGCTGGATGGTACCCTGGCTGCACCTGGTACTCCTCCACCATCCCCTACCCAGGGCAGAGCTGCTGCCAGGCTGGATGAAGCCTGGCTAGTTTCCACTGACTTTTCAGGGTTATTCCAGATGCACCCAGGAGCATCTAGACAGTGAGTGAACTGATGAGTCTAGCACCAGCAGTAGGCCCATTCTTGAGAAACAATTAATCGTACAATGGTTTGGGGTTGGAAGGTACCTTAAAAATCATCTAGTTTCAAGCCTGCTGCTATAGGCAGGGACACCTTCCACTTGATCAGGTTGCTGAAAGCCCCATCCAGCCTGGCCTTGAACACTTCCAGGGATGGGGCATACACAACTTTTCTGGGCAACCTGTTTCAGTGTCTCACCACTCTCAAATTATTCCTTCCCTGTTTCTGGCTGTTGCTTTACAGAAGTGAGAAAACCCAGCTCCTGAAGGCACTTCACTGTGGAAGAGAGTCCACTGCTTTTTCTTTCCTAGTTTTCCCTTACAAACATTTCTCATTCAAATGCATGAATAGCTAATGTGTGTTTTGTTATTCTCCATGCCACACCATTCATATATTTTACTTGCCTTTACAGTGCTGCCTTTTGTGCTTATCTTGCACTGTTTTAAGAGGGGAGGGCAAAGAAGGCTTGTAACTGTGTGCCAATGCCTCTGATGATTAGATTGTTTCTACTTTATTGGCTGAGAAGGGCTACATAACAGAAGTTTGAAGTGAAGGTTCTCTGAATTGTCAGGATCTGTGGAAACCTTGGTTTAAATTAAGGTTGTGAAATAGATGCTGTTGAAATTGATATGATTCCTTTTACTTGCTTTAGCCTGTAGAGTCTCTAAAATGTGTACTCAATGACATCTACTAGAAAACACCCTTTAAAATATGCTGAAGAGATAAACATTTTGATGAGAAAACAAAGGATCAGATGAACTCTACTGTCTTGTGGAGAATTGCTGTGAATTTTCAGACAATTGTTCGTTTATTTCTTCAGTAGTTGCTAACTAACGTGTTGGTTTGGTAAGGCCCTTTTTAAATTGCTCGAGTAGTCCAATTTGCTCTTATGGGGTAATATATTTCATTTACAGGATCAAGAAAAACATTTTTTTTAAAAATATAAAGTGAATCTGCCATGTATCTAGAACTCCATGACTTGTTAATAAAACTGGGTATTTTTAAGGGCTGTTTTTTGATATTGACAATAAATCTTAAAAGTTGTTCAGAATTTTAGAAACCATAAGTTTAGGAGGTTTTTTTGCTAATGCAAAAATCTGAGCTTGTTACTGAGGTGGACTTAAGAAATAAACACGAATTTTAAGCTAAAACTTCCAGGAGTAAGTCCTTCCAAGCCCTACCCCAATTTAACTTCCTTGGAGAAGGTTTATAGTGTGTCTGCCAACATCCTCCAGAGCAAGTATGTCATTGCTAAAGGCATGCAGCAAATGCAAATACTAGAGTGAAATGGATGACCACTCTTTACTTGAGAGTGGTAACACAAGGGGCAGCTTAGTTTCTTGCCTATTTGGTAGTATTGTAATGGAGACATTTCTAATTGAAGAAATGATTCTGCAAAGTACAGTGCAGGTTTTCTGTGAAGTGGAGGAGGCTACTTTTTGCAAGTAATGAGGGATGTATGTGGCTGGGCAGGGAACCTCAGGATGAATTGCGTGAAGACTAAAGGAGAATAGATCTTTCCATAGTGGTGAGTGATAGTATATATGATCTGAAGGCAGCAATGAAGCCTAGGTAGAAATTATGACTGCTGGTGGAGAGCTGTGTTCAATGTGTATCTTGGCATTTGTTAAAGGTTGCCACACTGATATTTAGCTCCAGTGATATGTTGGTTGCTCAGAAACTTTTTGCTGTGGGTAGTTGGTGTAAGGATCTGCTATTGCTGTGCTGCCATCTCTGGTAGGCTGAAAATCCTGCTGTAGTGATAGGAAAAAAGCAGGTATGAAGGGGCTTCTCAGTGGTGCAGTGGCAGGGATGAGGCTAGGATATTTGCCCCAGAGAAGAAAAACCCTTCTATATACTGCATAGTACTGACTGATGATACAGTCTGTCTCTAAAACTTGAGCAGCCTTCCTTGTCTTTTCTGTTCTTAAGGACAATGAGAAATAAGCTGCCCACTCTGCAGCTCTACCTATAATTGCTGCATTTCCCACAGTAATCAGCAAAAACGTTTGGGGTATTTCAAGGTAGGATCCAAAATGTGCCTTGCATTTTTTTTCAGTGTCGCTATAGCATCACTGAATTTTAAATTGAATTACTTGAAGTCTCAGTCCTGGTCTTGAGGCTGTTAGAATTTTCTTTAAAAATTGCCCTTTGGGCTGCAATACATCATTCTTGTTTTCAGGCCAAAGGCAAAATACTTTCAGGACACTTGATTAAAATTCCATGCAGCTGGCTGAGTTATTGAGCATTGATGGCAATACAGAAGAGAACTTTCTTAAAAGTTTGCAATAGTGGATGTTTTTTCTCCCTCTTTTTACTTTTTTGTCCTTAAAATTACACTTTTTTCAGGAATTTATCCTGTGTGACACAAACGCCTTTGATTTTCATGAAGGCATTTACTGTAAAATGTGAGTGTTTGAAAGTGGTGAGGGTTTGAAAGATAGAAAATGTGCAACAGGTAACTTGCTATTAATATTTTAAAATAGTTGCAATATGTGCCTTGTACATTTGTTAACCTGTGTGCCAAGAGACCAGCACATGTAAGTAAACAAAGCATGGTGATTTGCAATTTTACTTTGTTGCCTAGAGTAAAATGCCTAGGAACAAAATAAAGTAGCAGGATGTATTTTACTTTTTGCAAAGAGCAGAAAGCCACCTCTATAGTATGTTGAACAATTGGTTACAACTGAAAAAAACCTACAGAGGTTATTTCCCAATTAACCATTTAAATCACAAGTTGCAAAAATCTTGTCAGTAAGGGAATGATCAAGTTTTGCATGTCTTCAGTGTTACACAGTTGCAAATCCTTTCAGCTCCATTCAAGCTGGAGGAAATGCGCTCCCTTCTCTACCCGGGAAGATCTGGCAGTGATAACAGGGCTGTTTGTGCCCTGATAATGGCTTTGTGCCTGCTGGAATGAAACTATTTTTCTTTTATGTCTGAAAACCCCACATCGTTGTAAAACAGGAAAGCTTGGTTGTTCTGAGGTGCCAAAACCTCTTCAACTTGAAATAGCTTTTGTTCATTAATGGAAAAATTCCACTTATTTTAAATAGAAATTTAACTTCAGCCAAGGCAGCTGCAGTTTGTAAAACTAAGATAGTACATTCATATTAGGAAAGTGAAAAATTTCATTTTTTGAAATTAGGAAATTTTGGTTTTATATATGGCTAGTGAATAACAAGCTTAAATGAGCTAAGTGAAAAATATGTTTCAGAGTTCCTTTGTAGTGCAGCTATGTGCTATAAGACATAATTTATGATCACAAGGAGATGCCAGCTGCCTCAAGGGGTCCTTTGTTTACATGGGAAAAGAAGTAGTAAAACTTTGTTTGGTTATGATACCAAGTCACAATACAGAAGTGACTGGGACCACTAAACCTTTAACATTCTTATCAGGCTTGGGTCTTTTAGACTTTGCAAGTGATAAATATAAATTCAGAACCAGGAGAGAGTGAATAGGTACTTGGATCATAACTTCCTATTTATTATAATAAATGATTCAGTGTGAAGCCTAAAGCTGCAAATTTATGCATGCAAATTAAATTAGGATTAAACCCAGATAGGATTTTCATTTGCAAAGAAGACTGGTGCCTCAGGTTGAAAACTGGTGATAGGAAAGAAATGCAAGGTAAGCCGTTATCTGTGGAGGCAGTCATAGTAAAAGGGGTGTGTGTGTGTGTAAGGCTAATTTAGATCCAAAATGTTCTGCCTTGTTGATATTAGGACACAAATGATGAATGACTGAAGTCCTAGTCTTTAACATGCCAATCACACTGATAGTAGTACTGTCATACTGATCTAAGCTAGTATTGTGTCTTAGGCTGTGTGTAAGCAAAACTGACAAGAAACTGAGTTATAGCTGTGGCTTGTATTTACTTCAGGTTTGAGTGAAAACTGTTCCTAAGATTAAGGTGATTTCAGGAAAAAAAGCTAGTGTAATGCTAAAAGAAAGAACAACCCCCAAACCAGCAAACACAATGATGCAGGTTCCTCAACATGTGGAAAAAGCTTTGGGTGATCAAGAAAGAACTAATTTCATGGTCTGGCAGGTTTGTTGTTCCTTGGCAGCCTGCCCATCTGTCAACTTTTGGCTGTTTTGCTTTGGTGTAAATGCTGTGACAACAATTTCTAGGCAGATTTTTGAACAGGCCAATACCATACAAAAATCGATACTTGCAAGACATGACTTGATGGAAGAAATATTGATTATAATTTGAAAATAAATGATATCTACAGGGAGTACTCACAAAAAAAAGTACCCACCTTTTATATCAAGTTGTACTATCTGATGCTGAAAACTAGCATGAAAGCTAGTTTTCTTCTTCCTGCTGCCCCTTACTTTGTTCTGATTGAAAGAAAGCAGCAAGTTACTGCCAATATTGAAGGTATTAGAATTAGCTGTGATAAAACTTTTTGATGTTTTTTTTTATCCCCAAGAATTCTTAACTGAAATTTTTTTGCCTCGCATCCCTGAAATTTTTGAAGGACCAAGCCATAATACTAGAAACCACATTCAGTGCTGTGATACGAGCTATTAAATCTGTTGTATTTACCAGGGTCTTCTGTTATCTCAAAACATTCAACTGAAAGCTGTCAAGGGTGATGTGCACTCCCTTGAGAAACAACGTTGCTCATTTGTAGGAATCTCTGGATGGGACTGAAGATCGGTTGCACAAACTCCTTCAGTGTTAATTTGCATGCTGACCCATGTGTTTGCATCCTTACCCTCTCTACTTCCAGTCTGTGTTGTCACATAGTCTCTATATGGTCTGCATCTATGTGTGCAAGCTCTGGGTATGAGAGGGACTCAGAAGGTGGGGACACTGTAAAGTTTGTGTTGCCTAGCTTGTTAACACTTGGCTTCATAAACTAAAGGATATTGGTTTAGTGTTAGGATTTAGTCTAAACTAGTATCTAACCCACCTATGGTGTTAAAAACCTCAGTACCTTGTGTAAGGAAATGTTGCTAACCTAACGGGTGATAAGCTTCAGCTTCTTGTGCAGATGCATTAGTATTGCTTGGCCTTCCTTTTTTTTTAAAACATATACAGTCTGGAAGTCTGGGCTTTCTTTGTTATAGACATTTTTCAGTGAGTTTGGCAATTCCCTAATTTTAACTCTCTATCCTTTCAGTACTGCATATTTAGAAATTTATTATCTTGCAATTAAAACTTAATTGGATTGCAATGCTTTCCTCCCTCTTCCTTTACCTTACTTTTCCATTGCCTTTTATATTTAGTGTGCTGCTTACACTTTGAAATCTAAAATTTTATTAGGGTTCATGGTTTTTCCGCCCTATTTTTTGGGAAAAAAAATTTGCCTTTTTCAAATTCTCTGCTACATTCTGGCCATCAACCTGGCTATATGCTGGTGTTTGAGAATTTTAAGGAAGACATGGAAATTATGCCAGATTCTTGCTGTTTAATCTTCACAAACTATATGGAGGAAACTAGTAGGGGGAGAATAGTACAGCTGATGTTCATTCTTGAGTGAACAAACTTTTGCCTTCTGTGTTTGCAGTCTGAATTTGACAGAATGCATCTTTATTAATTTTCAGTGTTACACTTCTTTCCAATACGTTTCTGAGCACTGAATGCTAATTAGCACATCGTCTAGCCCAAGGCAGACCACAGTAGGTAAATGCCTGTTGCTGCAGTATCCTGTCTCCATTAAGGCTCTCATCAATGCGGAATGCCCCTAAGCAACATCAGAAAATGTTTGGCAGAGAAGCCCTTTGCCATTTGGCTAGAGGAAGGGACAAGGTTTGGTCTTCTGTAGCTTGTTTGTGCTCTAACAGCTTGCAGAGTTCAAGCTGAATGTTTTTGGTCACAGTAACTGCTGTGATGGATTTGTCCTTGTTCTTTCTTCTGGTACTCCAGTTGGATTGTTTAAGTGTGATTTGCAAAAGCTTGACGGAATCGGAGCTGTAAAATAGCAGCTTGTTCTGAAAGCAAGTGTTTGTGAGTGTTCAGCAAATGGCTGCGAAGTAATTTGTCTTACAGATAACCTGATCTCATCCCAGGGTCTGATGTGGAATATGCATACTTCTCTTTCATGGCTGACCAGGCTGCAGTACAACAGAAAAGGATCTTTTATTCACCTTAGACTGCAATGCAAACCAAACTGTAGTGCCTTGAAAAGAAAGCAAAACTTATTCTTGTGTGCGTTAACAAAACTGTCAAGAGTTTAAGAAATTATTCTACTCCAGTTGGTGATGAGGTCTGAGGAGCAGCACTGTTGGACAGGTGCAAACTACCAAGAATTCAGGTGAGTAAGAGGTTTAGAAAACTGACTGTGGGAAGATTGAAAGGATTGTTTACTTAGTCTGGAAAAGAGAAAAGGGTGTGTGATAACAGCCTTTCAGGTAACCAGCGCTGTAATCAAGATCGTGAAAGATAATGAATGCAGCAAAGAGGACTAAAAATGTGTAACTTTTAAAGTGATAAAGCACTAGAATAGACATGTCAGATGTTGTGGAGTATCTGTCACTGGAAGCTCTTGAACAGACAAGCTTTAGTATGTTCATATATTGAAAACTTATTGAATTAAATAAACACAATCTTCCCCAGCTAGTGTTACTATGTTTGACACATCAGTCAGCTTTGCTCTACAGTATGAGAAGAAATGGAGAACAAGTTTTGGGAGAAGATAGTGGTCTATCATGATGGCGAGGCTTCATTTTAATCTGAAATAGTTCAATCTAAGTATTGCAAATCAAATTTTGCAGCGGTTCTGCTAATAAACTCATACCCCTTTGTTAGCTCCTGTAAACTTTGTGTTGTGCTAGGAGAAATTATTCTCTCTGTAGGGCTACAGAAAAATGATCAGTTTTCAAAATGATTTCTAACTAGTGGCTTGCTACCTATGCCTGTTGTGTAAGTTGTAGTGAAGCTTTCAGCTTTTCAAATGGGCCTATGCTGCAGCTACTGCATATTTTTACGCAAGACCTCCACAAAATGGATTATAAGGCAGGTTGAGTGTTATACCCCAGATTTCTTGCTGACTCTAAGAACAAGGAATTAGTGCCTTAATTCCTGCAGTTAGAAGTTAGTGATTTCAGCCTATTTATTTTGGGGAAATCAGCCTGGATTTTCATTGTGATTACAGGATAGGATTCTGATGAAAGTGTATAGGAAAGGTTAAGCTAGGGACATTTGCTGGTAAAATATGAGAAATCTATTGAGTTGGCAAGGAATCTGAACCCAAGCCTGATAGTTCCAGAGCTTTTATTTAGTAAACTCATTTAATCTAAAACTTGAATAAGATAGAACAATTAAAACAAATCTGTGCTAATGAAAACTGTCTGAGAATGTTATTAAGAATGTGACCTCAACTTCTGCAGTGTAATACTGTTACATATTTTATACATTCTAATACTCTGTGACTTTTTATTACATTTTGTCCTTAGCCCTTTGTGTTTTCCTGAAGTGCATCAAACTATTCTGAACAACTGTCACCGTGTCCTCTGTAATTGTTTTCAGTAAATGAAAAATCTATTGCTTGTGAGCAAACTTCAGCATTGCCTGCTTTTATGAACCTCTGATTGCGTTTTTAACATTTTTAAAAATGCTAACTTGCAAATGAGTTTAGACCCCTTCAAGTATTTCTGTGTTCTGAGAAATGACACAGTAAAAAGCTCATTGTTACAGCACACATCAGCTTTTAATGTTTTGTAAGTTGCATCTGCTTTGTTCACTTGCGAATTACTGCTTTATTATACTCAGCACAAAAAAGCCAAAATACCTGGGGGAAAAATCAGGCTGTTGTTGCTTCACTGAATGCCTCGGTAGAAGTGCTTACTGAAGTCTAGTTGGGAGTCTTCATTGTATACACTGATGAACAACCCAGAAAACATTGTTACCTTCTGGACTCAGTTCTTAAAAAACCCAACCAAACAAAAAACAACCACCAAAAACCACCAGTGCAACAAACAGGTCCCTAATTTATCCAGCTTTCAGGTGATATCAGACAGATTAATGAATCTGGATTCAGAGGGAAGCGGTCTTAAATGTGGCCTTCCTGTAAGAAGTTTTGCCATTATCACTGTGTTGATCATGATACCAAGAAATGTTGCCATATTTATTGTGCTTATTGAACATACTTGCTGACATAGTAAAGCCTATGCAAAGCAGAACTCTATGTATCCTTCTGTTTGTACAACTGTGTTTTTGTAAAATAAATTCAATCATCTGTGCCTCTGCTAGGAGGATTGGTATTCTGGGGAGTGTCTCCTGTTCTCCATGCACCATCTGTAAAAAGTGAAGAAGTACAGTTTCACACTGTCTGTCAGTCACATTGTGAGAATCCATACAGTCCAACATGGTCAAAACAACAGACAGTGCATGGATTTTACTGAAATGCACAAATCTACTTTCCTTCCACCTGAAACAGAACAGTGATGAAATACTATTAATTTCCTGAGTGAAAAAGTCATTAATTGGGAATGGAATTGAGGTTTCATTCAGGTCTAGCTGTACAGAATGCAGCCAAGTGTCCTAAACTGAGAATATCTTTTAAGGATAAGGGAATAAATATGTCTAAAAAGCTTTTGATAAATGGCACACAACTGCATGTGGTTTCCATATTTCCATTAGTGATATGTATGTGCTGTGTGGTCTAAGCATGTAGAGTAAGTGTATTGTCTTTGGAGTGCACTGATGCTTCTGTACATGGACAGGCTACCTAAGCTAAACAAAATGTTCAAGTCCAGGATGGGTCAGATCCACTGTGCAAATGCTATGGAATTGATCATGTGTGATAAATCAGGTGTATCCAGAATGTATCAACAGATGTGCATTAGTCACAGTTGGAGTTTCCAGAACCCTGGAAATATCCCAAATCCTTGAAATTCTTGGTGAAAGCTTCGGGATGCTTAGTAGTAGTCAAAGATCAAAATTTATAAAATGACAAAGAATTAAACTGAGTCTCTAGGGAAGATGAGGGTACTTGAATTTGCAACAAGGAGCTTGTGAGGACTTCTCTAGACCTTGGTTTCAGGTAGAATTATTCCCAGAGATGCGTAGGCCATATGATCAGCTGTAAACCTCACAATAGAGGGATAGCTCTCCTGGTTGCAGACATCTTTTACTTTATGCAATGATGTATCTCAATCTGTGATGACTGTGTGAATTCTCAGCACTTCGAATCTGCCCCACTAAGCTGCATGCTCCAACTAAGCTGCATTCATTCTGAAGGATTAGAGTCGATAGGCACATTGAAGCACTTAAAATAGGAGTTGACTGCCTCATCTACCTAAAAGCTCTTTGCCTGTCTTTTGCCTGGCATACCGCATGCTGACCCCATGTTCATAATTCAAATACATTCAAACTGGCTTCATTATAAACGAGCCTTTTCCCTGACATTTGGTGAAACATTAATGCTCTGTCCTTCACCACAAGGTCTGCATGCTGAGCTATACATCAAATCCAGCTAACCTTTGCATTCTTCCTTCTTGTAATTTCTTTAAGAATTAAATGTTGTAGAGTGTGAATGCGACACATTCTGCCATATCCACGTTGCAGACCACCTTATTAGGGATTTGATTCCCTCTGCTTTCTCTGAGCTTGGGCCATTTTGCCCCTTAGGAAAGCTCTGAATGACATAATTCTGACAGTACCCACTCAGGTTTTCATTTTTCCTGTAGTGAGTTTTAGTCATGTATCTGGCTAAAACCAAGTCCTTACAAATGAGAACAACTTGCTTGAACATCTAATGAAAGCATTGTGCTCCACTTGTGCTGAGCTGTATGAACTGGTTGTTATTCTTCCTTAAGGTCAAATTTGCATCTATACACTATTCATTTATTGCTATTGGGTGGTGTGTGAATCTCTGGTGTGAGGCAAATGGGCAGCTGAGTAGCTGGAAAAAAACCAAGTTAGAGCTTACCTTACCATGAAAAGAGCTGGCCAGCAGTTAGAAATAAATGAGTTAAATTTTAAAATTCTGTCAGCTTTTCTCAGGACCACCACAGTACCTTGCAAAATGCTGAACAGTACTTCCCAAACAGAGATGGGTTCAATGATGGAAAGATGAAGTAGCAAGTACTTATGTGCAAAGTTGGCTGTAAGGTATTTTAACAAATAAAATATAGTCAACCAAACTAGATTAGCAAGCTGTGAAATCTACTACTGAACTCTGTGCAGAGTTATATGGAGATCTCTCAAGCCTGGTTCAAAGCTATGATTGTCTAATGTGATAATGGAGCCTGACAGTCTAGCAGTGAAACAGTGAGGATTTTGTATGTAGCACTTGCCTTCCTTTCTAGTGGGAATAAGTATGATAAATCCAATTTAATTGATCATTTGTGCTGGACTTTAGATAGCAAACTCTAAAGGTTACATCAATGTCTTTAAGAATGCAAGTATCATTTGCTAAAACATTAGTTTAATGATACCTCGTATCTTCTAGCGGAGTTTTGTGTCTGTTATGGCCGCTTGGATTTTATAGCAGGATATGGTGACAGTCACTTATTTATCTGTAAATGGCTCATTTAAGTGATGATTCTGTGGTTGCTCATCTTTGTCATACCTACCTCTTCCTAAGAGAGATAAAAATATATTTTACCAGATGGATTTTATTCTTCCCTTTGGTTTTTTTGTGTGTATGTATGTTTGTGTTTCTGTTTTTTGGGGTTTTTTTTGGTGTGGTTTTTTGGGTTTTTTTTGTGTTTTTTTTTTTTTTTTTTCTCAGAGGAGCATCTAAGGGCTCTTGAACTCACAATTTTGAGTACCCAGTTTTTCTCAGGAAGAGCTTTTCCTTATGAACATGCTGAATGACTGAAGAAGAACAACGTTCTGTAAAGACCCAGCTCATTAAATTTACTTTTCTTCCATTTTGTTTATCACAGATACTTGTTGTTTCTTAATAAATCAGCTCCTACACTAATCTCAGTCTCCACTAAAATCAGTGGCTGCACCTCTGCAGGTTGCCTTAAAATTTGATTGTGTTAAAGAGATTTGGAGGCAAATGTCATCATCTAGGATTTGAAGAGATGCAGTACCTTACAGGATGAAGCTAACAACCTCTTGCTTTTTATTTGGATCCTGGGGCAAAACTCCAGTGCAACTCAGTTGGATTGAAATGTTCGTTCTTCTTATCTCTGTGGGACCCAGAAAACTCACCATGAGACCATAATGTTATGTTATACCGTATCATTATTCATTTCATTATCAATCTGCAAATTTATTAGAAGTCAGTAAGATGCTTGATGATGAGCAGGTGAAAGGGCTGAGTCCAGGGTGAATGCTATGGTGACTTGAGCTTGGGGTTTTGGGACAAAGCTTGGCCAGCACAGCACTTGCCATCAGCACTTTTTCTTCAGAGCTTCGCTATTCCTTTGGCACAAGCCTGTTGACTGAAGGTTATTGTAAGCAAATTAAGTCACTGTAACAAATGACCCTGGAAAGAAATGGCATGACTACTGTGTAACTTGAGTGAAGGTAATGAATGACCTTGGAAGTAATGGATAGCTCTTGAAGACTGGCTGATAGGTGCCTACGTGAACAGTGATGAATACTGGATACAGAAGACTATATCACTGGGGAGTAATGTAAAAGAGAATACCCTCTTCCACTACTGAGCTTTCTTGTCCAGTAGGAAAATGGAGGGCAGCATTTCTGCTTTGCCTTCAACTCTAGGTCTGGAGTAATACTGCACCCCATACTGCATGAGGTGAGAGAAGAAGAAGACTGCAGAAAGCACGTTACTTGCAGAAAAGCCTCACCAAAGTGGTCAATAGGATGTCTTCAGCATCCTTGTTGGCATTGGATTTAGTTATAATGAGAACAAGGCATCTGACCTAGTCTGGTTTAACTTAAAGGAAGTCAGGATTGAAAAAAAAGCTCTATCTCCCTCTTTTTAAGTTTTGAGTACAGCACAATTGAAAACAGTTTATTTTTCATACTGTGCTGCAGAGGGTTAGGATTTAGCCATGTTTTCAATAGCTGAACTCAAGGTTTAAATTGCACTAAAACTTTTCTTGAAGCTTTCCAGGGTAATGCAATTACTGGGCAGACAAAGGCACTTTAAATTAAAGAATATTTAATGTTGCCTTGTTGAGATGGAGAGCTAAGAAAATATTAATATTATATTAATATTGTAATTTTACAATCTTTTTTGATGTATGTTGTAGATTGATGAAGTAAAAGAATTCATATAATTTTACTAGTGAAAAAGGCATATATTTTCACAAATATGACTAGATTTTTTTGTTGCTTTCAGAATTCCTTATAACAGAAGGAAAATGTGACTTTATTAGCTCATTATTGCAACAGTAGCAATTCTTGCAGCACTGTTAATATGCCATACTATGGCTCTAGCTTTGATTTCAGCCCATTGTGTTTAATCTCTAAAGACAAGACTCTTTCTTCCGAAACTGTTTTTCTTTTTCAGAGTTGCTTCTGAGTGGAAGTGGAGTGTATCTGTTATACTATAACCATGCAAGAAATAAAAGCTTTTTAGCTCAGGGCGGAAGGCTGGAAACGGGTAACAATGTTGCTGAGGAAGGAGCTGTGCCTAACTTCTGTCCCTGTACTATTTAAATTTTACCAGTAGCCTTCAAGCCAAAGTAAAACTTTACTCCTTTTAGAAAATACTATAAATTCCTGGTCTGGTAGCAGTAATCTGTTGTTTCATTATTCTAGTGCACAAGAACACCACTGTTTTAAAAGTACGGTAAAGTGTTTGTGTAAAGATTAATAAGTGGCAAGGAATGGCAAAATATCCCTTAGACTTTACACAGACTGCAGAAAAGCCTGGAGCAAAGTTCTGAAGTCCTTAAAAGCAGTTCTTAAAACTTGTGAGCTTGGAGCATGTTGTCAGGATGGTGGCATTGCTGCTGCAGAGAGCTCCTGTTAAACGCCGTTTTCCACACCAACTGAGTGCGTGCAGTACAGTTCCTCCTCTCCTCTGGCAGTGTGCCAGTTGTCCTCCTGGTTTTGATCAATTCACAATGTGAAGAGAAGGTTTAGAAATGACAAGAGTTAGTTTAGTAACTCTTGTGTTCCTCAGCAATAAAGCATCCAAAGGTGGAGTGAAATAAGTGGGTTATTGTGGTAAGGGTGCCACAAGGGCCAGGGGCTCCTTGGGGGCCATGGGGACTCCCTGTGGGGTCTGTCAGGGCAGGTCCTGGCAGCCAGGCCCTGTCCCACCACCCCAGCCAGGCGCAGGGCAGCCAGGGCCACTGGGGCAGCCCCTGCCCTGGGTACTGGGCACCTCCTTGGGGACAGGCTGAGGTTGGGCCAGGACATGGGCCTGTGGGTGGGCCCAGCTCAATGGGCCTCATGGCTGGGTAGGGCAGGCCTGTGGTGAGCTGTAGGCTGGCCCTGCTGTGGTGTTGCTTGGGCAGGGGCTGAAATGGGGCTGTGGGCAGGGTTGGGGGAGCCCTAGGCAGTGGGCAGGGACGGGCAGAGTGGCAGTGCCCCAGGGCTATGTGCTGGTGTCAATGTGGTATGATAATCTTTTCACAAAATAAATTGTTTTCATTGTATTTTTCTGTATCTTTGACTCTAAGCTAGAAGCTTATCATGAAACCTTGTATGTTCAAGAGACTTGACTTATACCCATGTCTGTGTTTTGCCTTACGATGTGTTTCTTTCAAGGCCTGTTCCCTGCTATTTTGAACCTGGCCAGCAACGCTCACATCTCCACCAATGCCACCTGTGGGGAGAAGGGACCGGAGATGTTCTGCAAACTGGTGGAGCACGTCCCGGGACGGCCCCTGCGCAATGCCCAGTGCCGTGTCTGTGATCACCACAGTGCTAATCCTAAAGGCATGTTTCACATGGTTTTTTTTTTGTTTCATAGGTTTGTGTCATTCTTTTTGACCCTTCCCCATGAATACAGGGTGTAATACAGGGGTCAAATACTTTTACTTTTAGTTTCTTGACTACATGAGTGAAACTACCTTTGAGCAAAGGGCTGACAAAGTGTGGGCACCTTAAGTCATTGTTAAGTACCACAAAGTCCAATGGCAGCCTTTTTGACTGGGGCAGATTTCAGCTTCTTTATGACAGGAAGAATTTGTGCTCGGTGTGAAATAAATGTGCTGGGTGAGAAAAAATGCAATGCAATATATTTTCAAGATATGTTTAATTTTTTGCTTTAAAACAGAGCAGCACCCAATTTCTAGTGCAATCGATGGTACCAATAACTGGTGGCAAAGTCCCAGCATTCAGAATGGAAGGCAATACCACTGGGTCACCATCACCTTGGATTTAAGGCAGGTGAGTAACATTTAGGTGAAAGTCATTTATTGTATGTAGGATATAAGCCAATGCAACTGATTTCAGTTCTTCTGTGTTTAGATGGTAGGATATTTAACAGTTAACAATTTAGTAGCGCATAGTTAAACATGGATAGTTAAAGCTAATATGAATTGATTTTAAACAGATGTGTTTTTCAATTATTTTTCTAGAGCATCTTGGAGACTTCATTCCTATCAGACTGGAGTGGAAGTGACTATGTTTGTAAGCATATAGGTCACAGGTTGTTGTAATTCATGGCACAAATAATTGTATATGCGTGCATGAGAGTGTTTATACAGGCAGTCCTTCTGCGTTGGTAACCTTCCTCTGCCTGACCCTGCTGTCTTTTCCCCAGCAGTCCTCTGATACTGTTTTCTTCCACCGTTGGTTTCATGCAAGTTACTTGAAGTCTGGGTTATCAAAGACTTATTTTCAAGCAGCAGTGTTTTCGGGGTATTGTCAAAAGTGCAGATTTTATATGTGAGGTTGCATCTGGTTTGTTTGGGTTTTTTTAATTAACTATAACTATCAGCCTGTCACCTGATGATTGTACAGTTTCTTAGTAAAAGAGTAAATGATTTGGAGTAGGACATAGTAGAAACAGTTGACATTTACCATAAGAAAACAGATCACAATATACTTCCAAATATGAACTCTTCTGATCCATAGGTATTGTAATTTAGATACCGAGTTTCAGAGGAGACAAGGTAAGTGACTGTAGGGTTACTGTATTCATATCAATGATCTCACAGTAGATCTCGAGTTAAACTCTTCTGTTTAAATTTCTCAGTATTTTTGCATATTTACATTAAGTATTTAAACCTGTTAATGCAACATAATGGTCAGATTGAATTGTAAAATGTCAGAAAGTTCACTTGCAGTATCTCCAGACCCCTGCAAACAGACTTTCCTCAGCTGAGGGATATCCTTCAGGACTAGAAAGCAAAACATGCATAAAATTGGGCAAAGTTAGCGTTGGTAAAAGAAAAGTTGATTTGCCACTTTCTGTGCTTATCTTATGACTGATTCTGATCACCATCTTATTGGAAGGAGCACTGAGAAGAAATGTTCTGTATTATATCTTCTATGAACTTTTGTTGTCAGTTGTTCTGAGGAGTTAGGGATTGTACCTCTAAAACAGTGATTTCTGACCCTGGGGAAGCTGGAACTGTCTGGGCAGAATTTGATTCCTCTGTTTTGGCACTTTATGGCAAAGCTTGGAGGGATTAGTCATTCTTAGACAGGAGCCTGCTGAACTGCACAGAGCATTTGCTAATTTATTCATTTGTCTGTTAGACATGGAAGAATCAGAAGTCTCCTACCCTGCTCCAAGAAAAGACAAAATAATTTCTGAAGAAAATTTATTTTTCTTGGCTTTTTCTTGTTGTTTTGCTTTGAACAGATCTATGCGTTGTCCTGTTTAATTGTTTGAAAAATCATAGCTCAACAATCCATTATTAATATAGGGATACTTCCAAACTCTGGAAGAAGCTTTGTTACTAAGAAATGCATACTTGAGGTGTACAGTTGGTACAAGCTTTGGCAAGATCTCTAGACCCTGCTTGAAAGTTATTTTAAAGATTAAAACAGAAGGGTTAACTTTGGTATTTTAAAATGAAGCATAGGTTAAACAAGTACCTAGTTTGCTCTTTAATTAGAAAGCAGAACTGTCAGGAAAATAATCACAGGGTATCTTTTGTCAGTGACAAAAGGTTTGTATAGGACTTTCTTGTTGTTTGAAGAGTTGACTTTGTGTTTGATTTGTAAATGGACAAACAGGAAGGAAAATGAAGGAGGAGGGAATGCTGTAGTTTTTATCCTAGAACATTTTTACTTTGGAAACAGACCAGTTGAGCTACCCTCTAAATCTTTTATTCTCCAGCCTTAGTGCTGTTGATGCTTCACCAAATACATATCTTTCCTCTCCTGACCCACGCGCAGTTTCACTAATTCGATTTGAAAAGTTTCGCCCAAGGGGGCCTTTCTTCTGTGTTTTCCTTAGAGAGTTTGAGAGAGAGAAGGCATCTAGGGCTATGCAAACTGAATGTAAATTACTGCTCTGTGAGAAAGGATTTGGTTAATAGAGATTGCTTGAAGTCAATGACTTATTAGAGCTGACCTGGTGCACTTACTTTAAGCGAGTCAGCACAAGTAAAGAAAACACAAAAGAAAACCATAGTGATTTTAGTAGCTGTTTACTTCATAAGTTTCCTTGAGAATGGGTTAAAATAGTCTTCTAGGACCTTTAAAAGTATTTCTGAAAGTCAATACCTGTAACTATATATGTTGCACTATATCTTTAGCATTGGTACTTTTTTCTACATTTCAAGCTTTGTGCATTAAATCTGTCAAGTAGTGTATTAAAGTATGTCCTTAAACTTTCCTTGCCAGAATATGCCATATATTCACACCCTTTTCTGATGTGAAAAATAACCTTCTTGTAATTTTTTTGAGTAATTACCAGAAGTTCTAGCAGTAAGAGGAATGGGTTGTTTCTTGGGTTTGTTAGCAATGTACAGTTTAGAGATATAATCCAGCAGTCAGGTTGGTGAGTGCTGGAACATAGTCTTGGCTGGCAAATACAGGGAAGATTCCTTTAGCTGTTGAAAATTGCCTCCACTCTAATTTACCCTAGGTGAAGTTCTGGGCACAGTCCTTGTCCTGTATTTGGCTGTATTCATCTCTTGGCTCAAAGTTAAAGGGAGTAGAGGATATTCTTTCAGCTAATATTCTACCTTGCACTTGGATTTTTTTAGTCTAAAAACAGCTGGACCAAAGAGCAGTTTAGAATCTCATTAAGAAGAGGGCAGGCTAGTAAAATTAGTATTGAAATTGCTGGTTTGATCTTTCTCCTTTGCAGAGTCTGTGCTATTTTTAACTAATGCTAAGTATTTTGTAAGGGTAGCCAGTGGGTACGTCATGATATTTATAAGCTCACGTGGATCATAACAACTAGGCATATGTATTCTGGTGTGCCTTTCAGCCTTTCTGGGACCCAGATGTATGACTTTCCTTCCTCCCCACCACCCATTAAATGTATGGCAAAGATTCAGAACTAGGGAAAGAGTAGTTTAGCAATGAGGTGTAGTATTGATATACAAGATACCAAGATTTGATTTATAACCTTGCACTTCTTACATTGGCAATTCTACAGAAACAAAATGCACAGCAGCAGTTTCAGATAAAACCAACATTTTTGCCTGAGTTTGACTCCTCTGGACAGTTACTTTGTGAAATTATAATGAATAAAAATAAATGCTGGCTATTATAAATGTCAGCAGTGTGCTCGGGCCAGCTGTAAAATATTTCTTTGTCACACCATTAAATGAAGAATACTTCCCTCAGTTTTATTACAATGCTTCAGGCTTTTAAAGGTATTTGAGGGTACTTTGTACTAGGCACAGCAGAAAGGCACAAGTTTGTATGTCATGAAGTTCTTGAATTCTAAAGCAAGACCAGTTGTTCTTCAAAGACCCATAGTATCAAATTAAGAAAACATCTCCACTTCTGATTAAGTTGTAGCTCATGAATCTTTCATGAGTACTGGATTAGCAGTCAGAGGCTGTTATAAGAGTAATTTGTAATTTCTGCTATTAGAAAGTAAAAAAGAATGAAAATATTATAATATGATTTGTACAGAGTTTTTATCTTGAAATTGGTTGGCAAGAGGAGATTTCTGTAAGGATAAATCCTTTGCTGATGTAAAAGGATGTTGTTCTGTTGACTTAACTGGACCAATGCTAACTTATTGTATGTGGCAAGCTTCCTTAACAGCCTTTTGTAGCTTTGTAAAACTGATGATGCAGGATTCAGGATGCTCATCTGTACATTATTGCAATACACCTCTTGAGTAAAATGAATTTTCCTTCTGTTCCACAACAGTGGTTGCACATAATGAATCGAAATCTTAAAGAAAAGATAATTCAAGAGACTAGAAATTCTACTGGATTTAGTTTATTTTGCACTTCTAACATCACAGACTCCTCAAAGCAAAATGTCAGAAGAAATTGCTAGGCCTCATAGTTTCTAGTAAGAGCCTGAAGCCATCTTTATTCCTTAAAAAGACATTTCTGTGAACAATACAGGCTGATACTCAGAATATCTATTCATGTAGTCTTCTACTCTTTGAGAGTTTGCACAGATTAATTTTAGACTTTTTGGACAGTAAAATGAAATCTGAGAGGCTTTTCTGGTAACCAGGTTTATATGTGTTGACAGCACTGAACAGAGAATGGATTCTGCAGTTTCATTTAAAATGCGGAGTATTGTTAGTTGTAATAAACATTTTTACCACAGGGCTTGTCATGCCACTTTGAAAAACATACTGAGCTGTTTTTTAGATTACCTTTCTGCACTCATCCTGAAGGAAGGACATAGCTGAATTTATAAAGCAAGGATGAACCAGTCTACCAAGACCCTTGCATTCCTCCAGGCTTGTTTGTTTTGCAGTCTCCTGCATTATATGGGTTACCTTATGCCAGTGTGATTTCAGTAAGGTATGCAACAGGCCACTGAAAGTGATCCTGAGGTCCTAAAATCATATCTTTCTTTCAGGTATTTTCAAGGTCAGGTAGAGTTTGCATTTGATTTGGGGTGTAGATTTTGAAGTAGGAGTTGGCACCTCTATTCTTAATAGGTTAAACATTTTTGAAATTTAGGAAAAAAAAATTAAATGTGTTAGGCCTCATCTTTCCATTTTAACTTTTCACTTTTGGAGCCTGGGGCTTAAATATTTATGGATATGAAAAGACAGAATCTTCCCTTATTGTTGTCTCCATTGTAAATTGAGAAGTATAACTGGGAGTCTTTATCCAAAAAGACTACCAGGAAAACTGCTTGCCAGGGCATGTATCTGTGTGTGCTATAGAGCACTGACTATGCCCTTGGAAATGGGGACTTTTGGTTAGCATCTGCTGTGTGGCCGCTGCTGGCTGAGTTTATTATCATCTTGAGCAAAAAAAAATACAAATTTTCCTGATGAATGGGGAGAAGGGTTCATTTATAAATCTGTTTCAAGAATAATGTACTTGGTGTTGCTGGATCTGCATTCAGGGAAACAAGGTTGTTAGAAAGGCTAAATAAAGCAGAAGTGACTTGTTATGTTGGTATTGCTGCTACGAAGATGTTCTTCAGTTCAAGTTTATTTGGCTGGTCTTTACAATCAGGATTGAAATGCCTGTAAAATGACACTTTTATTCTGTGTCTGCTTGGGAACTGCTAACTTGCTTTGGCTTGCCCTTTTTACCCTTGTAGCTCAATAAGGAAATGAGTTCTGGGAAAGCTGCACAGTCAAATTAAAGCATACAAAACATTAGCTCCTGCCACACAGCTCAAGTTTATCACATGGCTGGTTGGGGGACACTGAATGGATGTGGAAAGTGGTAAGAAACTGCCTTTGTTGATGTTCAAACCTGAAGAACTCATAAAAGCAAAAGTCTGTAAAGAAGTGTTCTAAGGATGTTGGAAAATCAGCTTGCATTATATGAGTTCCTGGTTCAGACCCATTTTGGGTTGCAGAAACTGTGGGATATGAGGCATGCAAAACTCCTACCTGCTGACATTCCTTAAAACATCTTCATCTGCAAATGCTGGGAACACCTTAATCCCTTCCTCCAGTCTGATTCCCTTGCTTGGGAACCTAACTCCTCGGAATGTAACTCCTACTGATATCTTGTCTTGTGGCTTCCTAACTGCAGGCATGTTTATACAAAATCCTTTTACTTCTATATTTAACCTATATTATTTCAGAGACTGGCAAATTTTCCTGGTGTTGTTGATATTCATTATTACGCGAATTTATCTGTGAAGTATTTTTGGGTACCCACAGGCTATGTGTGTAAATGGAAGAGAGTTGAATGGATCCAGGGGAAAAGGTGGCAATGTTTTTTCACACTATGCATGCTTAAATGTTTACAGAGCCATTCACTGATTTATTTTTTTTTTTGAATACCACTTTTGGGTTCATAGTGTCAACTACCTTCATTGTAGCTGTTGGTGATAGGCATGCAGGAAAAATCGATCTCTAGATATCTTGAGTACCAAACTTGGCTGCTGTTTTTCTGGAAAAACATTGACTTGAAAAGATTTAATTTATTGAATTGTGCATTGAATATATGCACAGTTGCTGTGAAAATTTTCTTTAACTGGCTTTTCCCTTCACTCCTCCCTCACCAAGAAACTTAATATTTAAAATAAATTTAACTTGCATACTCTTGTGAATATCTTTATTTCTGCAGCAGTGGCTGCAGTTAGTTTGTGATGAAGGATAGCTCATTGTTACTAGTTGGAACTGGATTTAAAACTAGCTACATCAGCTGCAGACTATAATGGCTCTTAAAGAATCTCAGTGTAATCAAAAGTAGATCATTTGTTGTTCAGCCAACTGTGTAATAAGTAGGGAAGTAGTTTAGTTGATGGCAGCAAGCAGAGAGGAAAAAAAATAATAAAAGACACATAAGAGTTTTCAAGTAAAATTTTCTACCATGGTATTGCAAAAATATTGGGGTTCCAGTCTCACATCTTTTATGCATTTGAGAGAGATGACTGACTTCAAAGGAACTTGGAGGTGCATAGCAGTTCCTAAGCCCAGGCAATAAAGCTTCCCTAGTTTTAATAGTTTTCTGCACTTTTGTGGTGGAGAAAATACCCATACAAGCAACTCTTGTCACATACAAGTGTCTTCAGGTTAGGGGTACTGAAATGATGGTACCCCAGATTCTGCTTGTGCATAACCCAGCATGAAACAGGTATATAACCCAACTACTGGTAACTGAATCAATAAAATCCAGGCTGTATGGAGGGAATACAGTTGCTTGACTTTGGAGTGTGCCCAAAGTCTGTTCTTTTCCCTTTAAAAGCATGTATTTCAGCTTTTATTTTATTTTAGTTGGAGCTTGTTGGTATGATATAAGTTTTATTTTAAGGGCCTTTTCTCTTCATGGAAGCCAGATTTATAATTCTTGGTATTCACTTAACTTTGATCAAATCTTAAGATTGTGCTGAACAACAGAGGATTCACAGACCCCAGAGAAATTTTATTTCTAAGATGGTAAGCCTGTGACTAAACAGTGACCTGGCGTCTCTTTTTGTTTACATCTGCTTGCATTGCTGAAATTCCTGTAAGTCAGTGGGCAAAATCCTCAATGTGTGTAAATTTTCATATTTATTGAAACAACTGGAAATACTATTTTTGTATGTGCTTAATGTCTCAAAGGATAAAACTGGGGTGCCTGAAAAGAAAATCAGTCCAAGTGAATATCATGTTTTTAGGTTATGTCTGATTTTAGTCAAAACTGAGTTTGTTTGACTTTTTTTAAGGTATTAAATCTAGTAAGTCATTTGAAGATAAGTCTCACTAATTTTTTTTCCTTCTCGTGTCTGCAAGATCTCCTAAGCAAAGCTCTGTTCACTTCAATGTTTTGTTTCAAAAGTAGTTTTCTGAATTGCACATGCAATGCCATTACTATTTATCTCTGTGTTTATTTCCCCATTTGACAAAATAAAAATCTGCTTTTATGTGGCAAGTGCTATTCTTGCTCTGGCTTTAATCTATACTGGAAAAAAAAACAAACCCCAAACCCAAAATTAAATTTTAAATATCTGAAAGAACTGATTGTGGCCAAATTGGACCTCAAGACATTATTAATACTGCACATTCAGACAAGAATTATGATGGTTATACCAGCTGACCAGGCAGTCTGCTCAAGTAAGAATACATACCTCTGAGCCTGTTGAGTAATATGGCATTCTTCTTTTCTATAAACGTGGCTTGATACTATAGTGCATGTAAAACATTAAACTGCTATATAGAAGTCATCAATTTGCAAAGACAGCCTTTTTAAGTGAAGTGATGTAATGGGTGTTAGGTAAGGAAGAAGACAGTAGCTTTGCAGTAAGTGCACTTCAGTGTTAGCATCTAATGCTGTAGTTGGGGGCCAGCACATATTATCTAGCTGCCACGACAAGGTCATTTAAAAGGTGATATTAACTTAGTTACTGCCCTGCCTACTCAGAGAAGTGCTGTACAGTGCTGTTGTGTGGATGGGGATTTCACTTTGGACTCAGGATTGTTAAAAAAATAGTCAGGATACCTGCATAGCTTAGAGAATACACATCTTAATAAGGTTATCATGCTTATATTTGTCACATTCATCTTATTTGTCTCTGTGTGTTTTCAGCAGTGTTGTAAATAGTCTTCTGCTTAAATAAGTTTAACACAGAATGAAAATGGAATGCAGAGATTTTTAATGTAGGGTATAAAAAGCTTATCAGAAATGCTATTACTGAGAGGATTAAACTCCAAGCTAAAATATGAAACAAAGGGTTGTTTGGGCTGCACCTGTGGTTCAGAGAAGCTAAATAGCACATTTCCCACAGAAAGAATGTTATACCTGAGTAATCCTGAAATGTACAGTTTAGATACAGATTTCAGCTATTACATTAACACAAAATGATGCACTGAATATATTTAGTCTTTGTTTAGTCACATAAACGAATGCTTTGTTGTAATGTTCAGAGTTTTGACAAAAAATGATACATGTATCTTAGTAAAATATTAGACTGGCCTTTTGTCAAAAGTTTGTGCAAAAATTGTATCCAGAGTCACTGTACCAAATTTTATCCCCTCCCAAAGCAAACCATATACTGCTTTTAAAATTTGAATTACCCAATTGGCTTCTAGTGGTCTTTTACAGCATAATGAAGTGTTAAAATTTTCTTTTGCTTTTTTTAGGTCTTTCAAGTTGCATATGTCATCATCAAAGCTGCTAATGCTCCACGACCTGGAAACTGGATTTTGGAACGCTCCATAGATGGCACAGAGTTCAGACCATGGCAGTACTATGCAATTAGTGATACTGAATGTTTAACTCGTTATAATATTACACCAAGAATTGGGCCACCAACTTACAAGAGAGATGATGAAGTGATCTGCACCTCCTATTATTCCAGACTAGTTCCCCTGGAACATGGAGAGGTATGTTTGGTTTTGCACTTGTGGTTTGTGAGTAAGAATATGGACTGATAGCAATTTGAAAACATTTGGATTACAGTTACAGAGTTGGTCTCCCTCAGCACTATCAGATGATCTGTTGTTATTCTTTAGCGATACTATTTTTACATCATGTACCAGTATAGCAAACTTTTAAATGTTGGGATGAAACATGTCTTTGGCTCTATGTATTCCTGTTACTAAACTCTTTGTTCTTTCTCTCACCACATGATTTGCTGGTAGTTATTAGCTGTGAATTATTAGTTGCTTTATCCTGAAACACTGTAAAGGGGCTCTATGTTTTGCCAGGTTCTTCATTTAATAAAGAAAACCCCTGTGTTAGGAACACCTGGTTGTGTGAGATAAAGCTGCAAACACTGTTGAAGTGCTCAACACAGCTGGAACTCCTAAACAAGCCTTGGCATTGTTTCAGGGATGTAGCATAATTAAGAGCTATGAGTTGTACAGACTCACTGTTGATTGTTCTTTCTTTTAACAAACTCTATTCATGGTACTTGTGTAATTTATTACATAGAGGCAGCCACATAATGAAATGATACATTAAAACCAGTGGTTATTCTATTGTGAATGCTATAATGTAAGAGCATGATAATAAATGCAGCATTATTCCATGGAGAATGTTAGTAACTCGTAGCTTAATAGGAGTCAATATGTTTTTATTTCTTGGTTAAAAAAAGACTGAAGTGTATGCAGCTAAGGGCTGAAGTGTGCCAAACTTTCACATAAACTTAAAACTATGTTTCAGCTAGAAAAAAAAAAAGAAATTCAGTAACATCAAGTCCCATTCACTTTAATCAAATATTTATTTCAGCGATATAAGCATATGCCCCACAGATCAGATGGAATAGACAAAGAAAATTAACCTGTCTCTCCACACAATTAACCAGAAGACACTTAGGTTCACTCTGTACAAACAGTGCCCCTTGTGATGTATGTCTGATAGCTGATGGGCCATACAATTCCAAACCCAGGAATGCCAGAAATTCAGTTTAGTGGCATTTTTTTCCTCATTTATTTTTCTCTGATGTACACAGAATTAATTGGGTGACACTATCCAGAACATTGCTTTTTTTTCTGAGTGTGTTTAAAACCAAAAAATGACAGAATTAAATTGCTGTGTACTACATATAATCACTTAGGTTGGAAAAGACCTTTAAGATTATTGAGTACAACTGTAAACCTAACACTGCCATGTCCACCATTAAACCATGTCCCTAAGCACCACAACTACATGCCTTTTAAATACCTCCAGGGATGGTGACTCCACCACTTCTCTGGGCAGCCAGTTCCAATGCCTCAGAATCATTTCAGTAAAGAAAGAAATTTTTCCTAATATCCAATCTAAACCTCCCCTGCCACAACTTGAGGCCATTTCCTCTCATCCTATCTCTGGCCACCAGACAGAAGAGACCAGCACCCACCTCACTACAGTCTCCTTTCAGGTAGTTGTAGAGAGCGATAAGGTCTCC
>JANZLQ010000050.1:772367-787644 GCA_026212715.1 Elanus axillaris | reverse complement strand
TCTCCTTTCAGGTAGTTGTAGAGAGCGATAAGGTCTCCCCTCAGCCTCCTTTTCTCCAGACTAAACAGCCCCAGTGCCCTCAGCTGCTCCTCATAAGACTTGTGCTCCAGGCCCCTCACCAGCTTTGTTGCCCTTCTCTGGACACATTCCAGCAACTCGGTGTCTTTCCTGTAGTGAGGGGCCCAAAACTGAACACAGTATTCGAGATGTAGCCTCACCAGTGCTGAGTACAGGGGAACAATCACCTCCCTGCTCCTGCTGGCCACACTGTTTCTGATAGAGGACTGGATGCCGCTGGCCTTCTTGGCCACCTGGGCACACTGCTGGCTCATATTCAGCCAGCTGTCAACCAGCACTCCCAGGTCTTTTTCTGCTGGGCAGCTTTCCAGTCACTCTTCCCCAAGCCTGTAGCACTGCATGGGGTTGTTGTGACCCAAGTGCAGGACGTGGGCACTTGGCCTTGTTGAACTTCATACAATTGGCCTTGATCCAGCCTGTCCAGATTCCTCTGTTGACCCTTCCTATCCTCGAGCAGATCAACACTCCTGCATAAAAGCTGTTGTGCAAAGGACAAGCTGCTCCTTCATAACTGGAGTGGCAGACAGACAGGATTATTCCCTGCACAGAATATATCATGGTCTGTACTAGTGAATCTTGGCACCGTTTTGAAAATACTTATATTTAGTGCTTTTAATTGGTTCTGGCCAGCCTATTGAACTCAAGTATGGGGTTATAGGAAGTCCTGCAGACCAGCTGATCTCTACAAGCACCTGCCTTGTATCCAGTGTTTATTAGCATCCCAAAGTTCTGCAGTCAGCTTGTAGTGTCCTGGTGTGAAAGAACGGGTAAGATAACAAGACCATGTGTCTAAATGTGGATTTCACTTAATAATATTTTTTGCCAAATCACACATTTTGCCAGGTTGGCTGCTGGATTTTTTACAAGTTTGAAGAGGTGTAGCTGCTCTACTGTAAGCTCTGTTGTTTGCCTGATATATACTGCTTGAATATTTGTTTCCAGAAATTTATGTAATGAAGTCAGGGCTCGTGATGAATTCCAAAGCTTAAACTACAGTTGTTTGGAAATGGTCTTGAATTATGGAGGACAAGTAAGCCAAAAATATATAGTACAAATATATCAGTGTATGTAAGCCATATATAAGTAATGTATTGGCCAAATATAGCAGTGTACATGGAGAATAATTCTTTGTTGTTTTTTTTTATCTTTGAAATTACACAGTTACTGTCTAGGAAGCCCCTAGCTCTACTACAGAATTTTTTTTTTTAAATAATAATACTAAAAATCTTTAATATTAAGAAATATTTTCAGAGGAACAATTTGACAGTACTGGACAAAGTTGAAACTATAAATTCAAGAGTAATGTACAAGACAAAATTACTCTTCATAAATGAAGATATGTTATACACTCTAAAATGTAGCTGACAAGCCTGAAGCATAACCTCTTTATTTGTTGTGGACACCAGGTGAACTGTTTAACATTTGTTTATGGCATACAGGCTCTCATTTTTCAGTTTCTTCCATAAAACAGAGCAGGAACTGCATGGTCATATGACACTAAATCCTTGCATGTTCCTAAGTTGCTTTGGAAAGAAGGAAGAGGCTGTTGCCAGAATAAGTTGTGCAGCTCGATACCGAAAGCCATCTTAGTGGGTCCAACTGGGATTGTGTGAGAAAGATGGAGGCCAGATAAGTTGGTTTGTTGTGGCAGCCCCTTGCTTTCAATTGTCATCTGTTGTGGCTTCCCACTGCGCTCTCATATCACTGGGTGCACCTGCTGGTTGTGCAGCCCTGTCCCAGCAAGGCATAGGATTAATGACCCCAGACTGAGCATGTGCACCATGTAATGTTTTGCAATATGATATTTACAAATTGTGGAGGAGAAATCTGTAAGGACAAAACTGCTTATGGTCAGAGTTACATGTTCCACGAGAACTATAGGACTAGTTTGTGGTACTATTTTTCTCTTTATGCTATCTCTACAAAAGTCCAGGAGACTTGCAACAATGATGAGCTGAGAGTGCTGGTTTCAGAACTGCATGAGTCAGGAAGCAGGAACTCTACCTGTGGGTAGAGGATGGGGAAGAAGAAAGAATTCCAGGTAGTTTAATGTCTCACCATCCTGAGTTGTTGGAAAACAAGCTTAAGTTCTATGTTTTTAATTCTCACACTAAGATGTTTGTTGTTACAAATGAATCACAGTTATGTTTATGATTAAGCCAGTCCCTCTTTCTAGATTCACACATCACTGATCAACGGTAGGCCTAGTGCTGATGATCCTTCACAAAAGCTTTTGGAATTTACTTCTGCACGATACATTCGCCTACGACTGCAGCGTATTAGAACTCTTAATGCTGACCTCATGACTCTCAGTCATAATGATCCCAAAGAACTAGACCCCATTGTTACCAGAAGGGTAAGCTGATTATTCATAAACAGTATTCAGTATGACTTGATGGGAGAGCCTTTTCTGATCTATTTGAGGAGGAGGCAGTAATTGATCCTTGCCATTCAGAGTTGTTTCGATAGATTGTTAAATAATTCTTGCCTTCCCTTTGACATTATTAACAATGGTACCTTCTCAGAAACAATTTCGAAAAAATGTTTCTTAGATTGTTTTTTATTTTGTTTGCTTATGTAAATGATTTATGCTAGAAACAGTGTTTATAATGCTTTATCATCAAAATAAAATATATGGTTTGGCTGATGGAAATGTCACTTGAGGCTGCTCTTGATGCAACTGCAGTACTTTTTCTGGTGTATTAAGGATATCAGGACAGAGTGCTCTTATTCATAAAAATGATTATTTTAAAAGCTTGCCATTGTGAATTTTGTTATCTGATGAGGGTTTTTTCATTTTTTAAAGCTGTTGTAATCAATTGTTTTAGAGCTCATGAATTAATAATAATGTAAAACACTTGGATAGAATTCTGAGAGTGTTAACTGATCTTTACACATTTGATATTGAAACTGGGGAAAATGAGGCACCAAGCACTTAGGCTAACTTCAGGCTCTCACAGAAATCCAATGTTGGATCCCCTAATAACAGTACCTACTGTGGCTACTGTTCTGCAGTATTTCTGCTTTGTATTTTGTCATTTTGACCCTCTTCTTAATTAACCCTGAGACCCATAGTTTAGGATATCAGTGGCTTCATTTTTCTGTGAAGGTAGGCTCTCTGATGAGGACAGAAGAATATGAAAAGTGTTTCCTCTTCCCTTTCCTTTGTAGCTCTTTGCCTTGAAGAACATCCACAGGCAACTCCTCCTTGCACAGTAATGGGACTCTTGCAGTTTGTGGCTTCTCTGATACAGGCAATGCTTGTGCATTGGTACTGCTTCTGTGAGGTCTGGCTAGATAGCTGGGCTCAGAAGGGAGAAAGGAACTTGGATTTAGTCAGGGTTTGGTGGGTACTTTCAAGGCAGCCCAACTCTTACCTCTTTCATGGAGGTAAGCTGCAGCATTTTTAAAGCATAAAATCTGGATGTTCTGCTTCTTCTGTCTGCCCCATATGGGAATTACTAGCATGGAGACTGCAAGCATGGAGTATTGGACAGCTCCTCCAGCTGTGGCTTGCTGGTCATAGGAAAATGGTTAATGCACAGCCTGAGCAAGTGAGATGTTTCTGTGGAGCGGGCTGATGGACTTTTAGGTCTGTTGATAGTATTGTAATATCAAGAAATACACCCCAAAAAGAAAGGCTCGACAGAGAAGCATACAAACATACAGCTGGGAAAGAAGGGTGTTGAGGACAAGCATTCTCATTGCTTTTGTAACACACACCGTTCTGCAATCCAGGGATTAGTACTACCCCACCTAGCACTACTTAGTGCAGTTTTGCTTGGGAAGCTATCTTCATCTTTACAAGGTGTGGGTTTTATTGGGCAGGGTTCCCAAATCCTGATGTCTCACCTTTTGTCTCACTGTGCAACCAACTACAACCAAGGTAATCGCTTCCAGCTTTCTGGATTGTGTTTTTATTGTTTTTGAAGACTTTACATCCAGTTGTTGATACTAATCGTGTTTAGTTTCTTGTACATAGTGTTGTAAAACGGCCAATGCAGAACTTTTCTAAGCATTCAACAGCACCTTTCTGTATCTATTTATTAATTTATTTCTGTCTGTAACATTTGATTAGCATTGGTTTCTAGTTCAACTCCAGGCTGCACATAGCTCCTGTAAGCCATACATTGTGAGTTTTAAGAAAATGACAAAGGAGGTGAAGGAGGGAATGCAGTGAGAAATACAGCTCTGCTTTTGTCCTCCTACTTTTCTCTGTCTGGACCTCCTTCTCTGTAGTTAAGGACTTACTGTTCATAAGTCCCTGAATGGTTTTGTAATTCAAGCCCATAACACTAAAAAAATACTAAAATACTAAACATAATAAAAAATCTTAAAACATAAAAAAACTAAGTATGAAATCAAAGAGGCTAGTTTGCTCCAGCTCCAAGATCCTTCAAAGAAATAACAGGCCAGGAGTCAGCATGTCTGACCACCCAGGGCTACCTCCTCCTCTTCCTGAACCAGATGACTGTAGAGTTGTAAGGTCTGAGAGTCTTGAACTCTTCCCTTAGAAGTATCCTCAAAAAGTGTTTCTTTTTCATTCCCCTGTAGTACTTACTTCTCAGGATACAAACAGGCCAACTGTGTTGATACTGCAGCTGTAACTGAACCCAGATGGTCATTTCCTGCCTCTTCCTTGCCTTGAAAATTAAATCCTTATGTATGTTGCTTTTGCTCACCACCTGGCAGTATAAATGGATTGTACTCTACTGTATCGCTAATTTTTAAGCTAACAATTTGGGTAGAATAATATACTGCCTACATAGTAGTAGCAAAGAGCTGGTCTGGAAGTGAGTGCACAAACTGGTTTTAAGGGATGACAGGGTTCCTGTTTTAAAACATATTATTAGTCCCGAGACTAAAAGTAAAATACAACAATTTATTATGTTTCATGGCCTCTTACAGGATGAAAAAAGGATTTATTTTTCTTTCTACAAGTAAGTTTTGGCTGAGGTCACATTTTGTGGTCTTCCCTGAAGCTGAGGAATTGTGCATACTTATTTAAAGTTAAAAGTCAGTTATTGTTTTTTTTTTTTGTACCAGTGAGGAAAAATATGCAAGACAACAACAACAAAAAAAATCACAAAATGGAAGGTTTCCCCAAGTGGCAAAAATGCAAAGCTTCTTTTATTTTCAAGTATCTCTTTTATTTTTCAAGTTATAGAATAGATGAATGCTGGTATTTTATTTTCCAGAGTAGAAGGGAGAATGTAAATACATATAAATATCTTATTCATCCCTTTTTCAACTTTGTGTTTTGTAGTACTACTACTCAATAAAGGACATCTCTGTCGGTGGCATGTGTATTTGTTATGGCCATGCTCGCAGCTGCCCTCTGGATGAAATCACAAAGGTATTCTTTAATCTCATTAATTTATTTTCACAAACAACTTTTCTGATTTTAAAAAAAAAAAAAAAAAAGACTGCCTAAGGAGAATGGGAAAGAGGAGGCTGAAAGAGGTCTTACAATATGGTGCACACAAATTATATGCTAAAGTTTTCTTCCTTGTCTGTGCAAGCATATGTGGGTCTCTGGTAATGTAACTTCCTTGAAGTAAACTTTTTCTTTGGCATTAAATTTAAACAATTCAAGGGACTCAACAAGAAATAGTCTCTCTTGCAACACAGGAGATTTGTCCCTCCTGTTCTAGAAAGGCCAATAGTTGATATAGCATGGTTGAGCAGTCTAATGCTAATTGTGGGGTATTTTGGGATCTTGAATTTTTTTGACAACATTGATTAAATTATCCATTAAAAACATTTCAAAAAAGTGTATTTTTTTTATTCTTAGAAATTGCAGTGCCAGTGTGAACACAACACATGTGGAGAGAGCTGTAACAAGTGCTGTCCAGGTTACCACCAGAAACCATGGAGGCCAGGAACCATTTCTGCTGGGAACAAATGTGAGAGTAAGTATGCACAGAGGTTTAGATAGTTTCATAAAGGCTTATTATTTTCTTGTTTGAGGTTGCTTTTCATACATATCTATACTAACTCCCAAGAAAAGTCCACAAACTTAACTGTCTTTCTGGGATTGTTTAAAGGTAGAGGACCTACTTCTAATCATAACTGTTAAGAGCGTTTTAAATATTCTATCCAATATGACTTCTTGGCTAGTGGATTGTCATGTAGTAAAGCTTTCAGAATCTCTTTTTCAAAGAGACTTGGGAATTTATTATACTCCTGTAAAAACTAGCAGATTTGTATCAATCATTTTGTTAGCTACTTGAAATGCAAATTTGCTACATTGATCATAAATTTTGTCAGATAAACAACTTTGTTCTGATAACAAATGTTTTGGAAGAAACTCCTTATTGGCCAATTACACTTCTGATTGTCTGATAGATTGACTTAAGCTGTGCCAGTAGGGCTGAATGTGTTGCTAGGGTGAGTTAGGGTATTTTCTCTCTTTGCATAGCTAATGAATAGCACAAACGGCAGACAATTAAGAACCTATTAGATAAAATCTGCACTTGCAAATGGAAAAGTAGTCTTTTTAGTTGAAGTCTTTACACAAGTCTTAATGTCACTCTTTGGAAAGTAGATGTTTGTGGCTGCTTGGACTGTTTGGTATCCTCTAACCTAAATCAAATTTATATTTGTGTACTGGCATTGCTGACTTCACAGACTTTTAATTATAATATAAATAAGAGAAGAATTAGGCAGATTTTCTCCTGTAATGCAGAGCACAGAAAATGAAAGAACCGTTATAGCTAATAGCACACATCAGTATCAACATCAGTCCTGACAGGATTGTCTTAGTGGGATCTACAGAAAACTGTTAAAACCAGTGCTCTTAAAGTGGTGACAGTGGTTTTGAAATGTGCTTGCTTGCTAAGAAATATAGTTTATCAAGACTGCTGAAGCATAAGTGTAATTAAAGGGAAAAGAAGCACACTTTTGAGATGAATTGATATACCCTTCTACTTACATTTTCCACTTTGAAAAATGTCAGTGTTATAGGAACCGTTATACAACGTAAATAAAAAAATTGATTTCTTTTCCATTCCTTCTTAGAGTGCAACTGTCATAACAAAGCAGAAGATTGTTATTACAATCAGAGTATTGCAGATCAGAAAAGGAGCATGGATATTCATGGCCACTATATAGGAGGTGGTGTGTGTTTAAACTGTACTCAACATACTACTGGGATCAACTGTGAAATGTGTGCTGATGGATATTTTAGACCACACAAAGTAAGATTTGGAAAATACCATTCTAACATTTTGGTGATTTACAGCATGATATGGTGATGTGTATTTCAGCTGATTGTAATTAATATATATATTTTTATCAGTTGCACAATAAAAAAAACTATAGAGGTGGAGGTTTTTTGTATAGATGACATAGCACCAAAACTTTCAGAGAAAAAACAAAATGTTTGTCCAGCTGCGTGGGAGGGCAGGTCAAGCTGTTGGAGAAAATAAAGAAGATGAAAGAAGATGAAACTTGAAGCCCTAGTGTGGAAATGTAGATGTTCTGATAGGAAACCCATTTTTCCTGTGGTTAAAGCTCTAAAAAGTGCCAGTATTTAAGTTTCAGTGTCTTCAGAAGTGCCAAAATTGTGTACTGTTGTATATCAGCCCATTTCAACCAGTGTTAAAAAGGACCATTACATGGTTCTAGGATCAGATTCTTTGTCTCATGAGATGTTGCAACAAGTATTCCTCTTCTTGATGTGATTATTGTAGAACATGTGCTCTCTGAGCCTGTGTAATTTCCAGTTTATTGACAAGCATCACTCTTTGGAAAAATGACCTAAACTCTACAAAAGATATTTGTTAAGATGTGACTGACAGTTATATGAACTTCCTGCAATGTTAGAGGTCTCTGTATAATGAGGCACTGAATGAAATTTCTACTGCACAAGGTCTTGCTTTGGCAGGTTGGGGCATATTTTGGAAAACTTATGCTTTAGAAATCCAGCATAAATTGTTGCAGAGAGCAAGGGTGAGTCTGTAGGAGTATGGTTAGACAGTACGTACAGCTCATTCAAAGAAGTAAGCCGGAGTTGGAAAATGTCTGATTCAATTGCTGTAAGAAGCACTGAAGAAAAGTCTTCAATCAACTCATAGCCAATAAGTGTGTATCTAGAGGTCATTACTGATTTGCTTTACAACTGAGGCACCTCAAAGAAAAGTTTTTCCTGAAAGAAAATAAAATCCTTGCCATATGAATTGCATTGCCTTATATTTCAAAGATGTATAGATCATGAAATCAGAATGAATCTTCATGAATAGATAATCTGTCCTCCCATTGAACACAAAGCCAAGGATTTCTTTCATTTCATTCCTCTGAACCAGCATGCCTTTGCAAAAAGCATCCATTCTTGTCTTAAACATTTCCATAACCTTTGGCAAACCATCACAGTGGTTAATTGCTGTTACATTAAAAAAAAGTCTATTTATGCTGAATGTGTCAGGCTTCAGCTTCCAGCCATTAGCAGTTACAATACATTTGTCTGTGCTATTGAAGGCTGAATTTTGTTCCCACATTTAAGTTTTTTCTAGGCTGCAATCCCCTTATCTTCTGTTTGCTAAAATTAAACCAGTCCCTTGATCTGTCACTCCATATTAGCTTTTCCTGTCTTTCTTCGTATTAGTTGTGGTGATCCCAGACAAGTAACATACTTTTCCCAGTTAATAATTTGAGCATTTGACAGAGTTTTGTTTTGTAGGTTTCTCCCTATGATGATCACCCCTGCTATCCCTGTGGCTGCGATCCATTTGGCTCTCTGAGTTCTGACTGTATTAAAGATGAGCACCATTCTGACTCACAGCTTGGTAAGGGAATGGAAAGTGCCTTTTCTATAAACTTCAAATCTAGCTATATTTATGGACATTGAAGTTTGAGGGAACACTGTCTACTTGTGCATGGCTGCCAGTTAGGTGACATTTCAAAAAAAAGGTAAATATTTAGGAAGAAGAGGTGAGGCATAACATACTTTTAAGATTTTAAAGTATGTCAGGTCCCTGAAGGTGGTGTTGTGTGGGGATGGTCGTCTCTGACTATGTAAAACAATGTGAAGTATTGAGATCTAATGTTGTTGTTTGAATGCTGTTACAGCTGTCACAAAATCAATTTTGCTGCAATTTCTGTGCATCTGGTACTCTAAACATGAAAAATAGATGGTGAGACTGATATGCCAAGTATGTCTGTGGAACATTACATGGAATGTAATAAAGAAGGAATGCTGAAGTACTTGCACCCTCTAAGACATCTTAAATCCAGGCTACTGCTTGCTCTTATTTTTTTTTTTTTCCCTCTGTTTTTGCTTTTCAAGGGACTTGGCCAGGTCAGTGTCAATGCAGAGAAGGTTATGTAGGAAAAAAATGTGATCGTTGTGCATTTGGGTATCGGGGCTATCCAAACTGCCTGCGTTGTAACTGTAGCCTGATTGGTAGCATTAATGAAGATCCATGCACAGAACCTTGTCTTTGCAAAGTGAGTATTAACTGTCATTTTTGCTTAAAATCGAATCTGTGGATTGATTTGTAAACTAATTTTTAATAAGGGAAATTACTTCATTAACTGGAGAGATCAATTCTTTTATAGGAAGTAACCTCGTGTAACTGTATACCTGACAACCTAGAACTTAAAATTACTAACTATTCTCTGTATTGAAATAAATGATAATTTATGTTGAATAGTTCTGTATGTTACTGATATACTATTTTCTAAAATAATGGGCCAGAATGACATTAAAATCAAATAATAACTGCTCATGTGAGTGTTAGGGAGAATCACAAAGAGGATGACAGTATGTCTAACTGGTTTTCGGGATGAGCTGATATTTCTCTTAAAAGTCACTGATTTCTTGTAAAGAAATTATGTGTTTATAACATCTGCTTTGTGTGAAGAAACAGCACGCATTTGGAAGGAACTGTTGGAAAAATTACATTAGATGCATGTATGAAATACGATTTAATTATTTGATTGCAAAATCAAACCATAAAAAATGTTAATAAAGAGAGCAGTTTTGTAGCCTTCTTTTGTTTTTTAGTAAATATCCAAAACCCTTGAAATATCTTGTAGCTGTAGATTCTGCTGAATTTTATTACAAAGTTGTGTGTTCAATATTTAAAGAAGTTACACTTAATTTTCCGAACCAAATGTTACATTGTAGTTTATGTATTTGTCGCCAAGTATGACAGTGAACAGGAGCCAAAAAAAAAGTAGTTTGTTTGACAATTTTCCTGATACTTCTTAGTCCTTTTTGCATAATTTATCTGATCCAAAATATCAAACATACAAATAACTGAAGTCTGGGAGAAAGAAATAGCTCCAATGGCCAATTTAAATATGAAAAAGAAGATACAACTGTTGTGCCTGCTTTTGCACTAGAGTAACACTATATCAGACAGTGCAGCTAATTGGTGAAAATTTTGGTATAAACTGGATGAAAAACTGTCCCCTTTCAGTGCTGTTGTGGGCATGAGCCTGGCATACAGAATTTCTGGGTTAGATCAATGAGAGTGTCACCAGTCAGGAGCCCACCAAAGAGGTGGAAGGAGAAAAGTTGTGTGCTCCAAATATCAAAGGACGGAGACAGGATTTCTAAGGCTACTGCAGTCTCTGTGAACACAGTAGTTCAAACTATTCCTCTTTATACTCTGGTTTTCATATTATTTGATCTTAGTGAAAGAAAGATCTTGAGGTCTAGTCATTGGGTAAAATTTTTAGCTTTCAATAATAAATAATAAAAATGTCTAATAATGTTACAGAGATAAAGTGAAATGTGATCCAAGTGCCACCCTGAAGACTGAGAAATAAAAAAGCTGAAAAGAGCATACAAATGCTATTTCTCTAAAAATCCAAGATTTTAAAATCTAATTATCTCAGGGGGCCCTTTGCCTAAGATTTTTCCCAAGTTTGGATATTAACAAGTAGAAAGCAGTCATCCTCAGCTTTTGAATCGGAGCTGGGGATCATAAATTTTTCATATGGTTTGCAAGAACAGTTTGTACTTTGCTTATAAAAGCACATAACCTAGCTGTTTAGAGAGGCCTTATGTAAGCTTGACATGCCAAACACTAGTCCAGAAGAGTCAGTTGGTAGTGTTGCCACCAAAGATTTGCCTTCCAGATTTCTCTCTGGAAGCTTGAAATTTGCTCTGTGGGATCAAATCTGATGCAAGTCTGGAATCTGGAGTGATTCTTTTGGCTGAAGTGAAGTTACCCTGGTAACTGCTTCAGAAAGGGGAACTTGGTCCACAGGCTTTGCATTTCAAATTGCAATGCAGAGCTCATACAGGCCTCCTCAAAATAGCAAGACAGGTATGCTTTGCTGTATGCCCTGCAGTCCCGGTGTCCTAGCCATAATAAGTATTAGGGAACTTTGCGGGGTGTTCAATAAAATTCTCTTTGCCTTTATAATGGAGTTTTCCCATAGTGGAAACCAAAGATTGAAATGGCGGAATGATGTATGTCCGGGTCTTGTCCTGATATGAAGCTAGGACATGATTAGAATCTTGTCCCTGGCAGTGGTAAATGTTCTGTATCTTACTGTGTAGAAATAGCCATGGAGATCTACTATTTACATAGCTTCATGGGTATTTACCAAATATTTGCTCTACTGGTTTGCTTGTCAGCACCAATTATCTAAACATTCTGAATAAATAACTACATATTGTTTGTATAAATTTTACAAGAAAAAAAACATTGATGCACAGTTTTGGATTCCCTTGCCCTGTAAATTCTACATTGAAAGAGGTACATAGCAGTATCTCTGAGCTACCCAATTTGCATGGTAAGGAGGCAGCAGGCTGAAATGAGCTAAAGGAGGGGAACACCTCTACTTTTGGACTAGGAGTTTCTGGACCTTAGCCAGAGCATATTAGAATCATAGAATCATTTAGGTTGGAAAAGACCTTTAAGATCATCTGGTCCAACCATCAGCCATGCTCAGTAAACCATGTCTTGGAGTGCCTTGTCTATGCACTTTTTGAATACCTCCAGGGATGGTGATTCCACCATTTCTCTGGGCAGCCAGTTCCAATGTCTCACAACCCTTTCAATAAAGAAGTTTTTCCTAATATCCGATCTAAACCTCCCCTGCCACAACTTGAGGCCATTTCCTCTCATCCTATCTCCATCCACCAGACAGAAGAGACCAGCACCCACCTCACTACAGTCTCCTTCCTTTCAGGTAGCTGTAGAGAGTGACAAGGCCCCCCCATAGCCTCCTTTTCTCCAGACTAAACAGCCCCAGTTCCCTCAGCTGCTCCTCCCAAGACTTGTGCTCCAGGCCCCTCACCAGCTTCATTGCCCTTCTCTGGACATGCTCCAGCACCTCGGTGTCTTTCCTGTAGTGAGAGGCCCAAAACTGAACCCAGTACTCGAGGTGTGGCCTCACCAGTGCCGAGTACAGGGGAACAATTACTTCCCTGCTCTAGCAGGAGGAAGAGCTGCCAGCTAGCCTAAGTGTATGTGGTGTTTCTCCAGGAAGAGGTGGCAGCAGTGGTGGGGATCACAGTGTAAGTATTAATAGATAGCTGAGGAACTGTTGTCTTGAAGCTGGGTGTAGTAGCTCCAGGAGCCTGGCCTTAAAGGTGACCTATGCTGTTTATTTATAGACCATCTGGATCCAGTAAACATTGAATCTTTTCTCAAGAGCAATCTACAAATTCAAGCTATGAGAGAAGTAGACTGGCAAGCTGGCAGCAGCTTTTCAAACCCTGCCCATGTGCTGAAATTTCACTGCAATAGAGCCCTTGCCAGGGCATATTTAGCTTTTGATGAAGTGGCAAATTCTGATGAATTTTTCCAATCACTTTCAGTTTTAAGCTTTGAGTCTTATTCAATAATCCTGCTGTGCTGAAATCTGTTTTCTTTTATAACCTTCTGAATGCTGTTATGCCTAAATCCCATCTAATCCACTGTATTTGTTACCATAATAATGATGATGTGAAATATATTACATGTCATTGACAGGAAAATGTAGAAGGTGAAAACTGTGACCTCTGTAAACCAGGATTCTACAATTTGCAAGAAAGAAATCCTCAGGGCTGCACAGAGTGTTTCTGCTTTGGGGTTTCTGATGTGTGTGACAGCCTAACATGGCCTATCAGTCAGGTATTTATATGTTATGTCCATGACCTAATATTCTTTCCTCAAGCAGCTGCAAAATGTACTGTATTTCTTTGGCATGTGCCCAAGTTAACTCCAAATTCTGGCATGTGCCTCCTTACAGAGGAATGGATTTTCAGTGTCATTCAGCAGCTCTGAGGTAGTCAGAATATCATCCCAGTGCAGGCTTTGGCCCCACTGGCTTGCAGTAATACCAGAAGCATTGGGTAGTGGAGGCTGCAATAATGCACTGGTAAAATGCATTTTTTTTCTGACCTTGTGCTGTTAAAGTTTCTTTGCATATTGAAGAGATGAGCCCAAATCTGTTTCCTTGCTCTCATACCTAATGGGCAATGCTAGAGTGACCCCTGTTAATATTGTGAATGCTCCTTCTTGGAAAACAGTGCGATTATAAATACTAGTGTCTTCTGAATAGACGTTTCTTGAGTTAGGGGCCATTGGGGACACCATTTTTCCACCACATTCCTTCTGTATCTTTGCAGAGCTAGTCACACTTTAGTCCCCTGTTTTGTGTGCCAATAAAAAGAGAAGAAAACACATTAAATTCACTGAAATTCTAAGATGCTTGCATAAAACTCTCAGTGAGAACAAAGTTCTCTCATCTTGCTCCCTCTTCTGGGATTCTGAATTTAATTTTCCTCCAGCTCAGTCCTATCTATAAATGGGAAAAGAAACCTCAAAGCCCTTGAAGTTCTGTAATTCTATCTCAGTGAAGTACATGGTTATAATGATAATTTTATTGGGAGGATGAAAATCACACTCATATTTTTGTTCTCATGTAATAGAGAGGTGGAGACAATCCTAGTTTGAAGTGGCATATTTGCATGTATTGGATGTCAGACTGGGCTAATGAAAGTGTTACAGATCCATCAGTTCAAATTACTATCTAGGGAGAGGTTAAGTTTAGTGTCTGCTTTCTCAGTGACACAAAGCCTGACTCCCATTAACACTACTATTCTTTCTTGCAGATATCAGACATGACTGGATGGCTTGTTACTGATCTCTATAATGCAAGGAGCATGCAACCTCAGCGAAGCCAGTTTGATGGACCCCGTCAAATAAGTATTAACAACACTGAGGCTGTGAAAACACTGAAACGTACTTACTACTGGTCAGCACCTGAGACATATCTAGGAAATAAAGTAAGTTCCCAGCTACAGTCAAAACTCCTTCATAGTTTCTCTATTCTAATCATAACTTATTGCTCTAAATATATAGTTTCTGTAATTAAAAATTACACATAAACCCCAATATTACCAGACTTCTCAATATGTCTCTGCTCTTGAAATTATAGTGTGCCTGGCCAGACATTCCCAATACCCTCTTCATGCTCTTTGAGCTCATTCTTCTCCGCACTTTCTTCTTTGCCTATCCTTGACACAATATAATGTCTTTTTTTTTTTCTCTTGACTGTTACTACCTTAAATGCTCACATTTCCCATACTCTTGGCTTCTATGCCAAAGCTTATACCCTTTACATCTTGCCCAATACAGTAGACGGGGCCATTAAATTCCTCTTACCTGCCTCTTGGCCATCTCCCATTTTGCTTTTATTAGTTTCTAATCAGCTAGTCTATAATTTTTGTCCTGGTTACTACCTAAAGCTCTAGGTCTTCATTTTTTTGCAGCAGAATCACAGATTAGTTGAGGTTGGCAAGGGCCTCTGGAGCTCATCTTGCCCAGCCTCACTGCTAAGGCAGGGTCATCTGGAGCAGGTTGCCGAGCACCATGTCCAGAGAGCTTCTTCTAAGTATACCCAAGGATGGACTCTCCACAACCTCACTGGGTAACCTGTGCCAGTGCTTAGTCATCCTCACAATAAAAAAAGTTTCCTGATGTTCAGAGGGAACCTCCTGTGTTTCATTTTGTGCCCATTGCCTCTTGTCCTGTCACTGGGCACCACTGGAAAGAACCTGGCTCCATCCTCTGCACCCTTCCTTCAGGTGTTTGTATACATTGAGATCTTCTTGACCCTTCTCTAGGCTGGACAGTCTTGGTACGCAGTCTTTCCTCATATGAAAGGTTGTGCTCGTTTCAGCTGGGAGAGAGTTAAGTGTCTTCCTAGTAGCTGGTACAGTGCTATGTTTTGAGTTCAGTATGAGAAGAAT
>JANZLQ010000050.1:729092-772267 GCA_026212715.1 Elanus axillaris | reverse complement strand
TTCTATTAAACCGTTCTTATCTCAACCCACGAGTTTTACTTCTTTTCCCGATTTTCTCCCCCATCCCACTGGGTGTGTGTGTGTGGGGGGGGAGTGGGTGAGTGGCTGTGTGGTGTTTAGTTGCTGGCAGGGGTTAAACCATGACAAAGATGCTCCAGGCTCTTAATCATCTTTGTGGCCCTTTTTTTTGGCTCTTTCCAGGATGTCCATCTCTCTCTTGTACTGGGAAGCCCACAACTGGACTCAAAACTCAACTGTGGCCTCACCAGTACTGAGTAGAAGGAACCTTGCAATCTCATCTTTAATTATTTTCAATCTCATCTCTTTGCCCATGCAGCCCCATTTCTTAGTATGGTGACACAGTAAATGAAAACAAGTCTGTGAAGTGTGACGTTAAGGAGTAGTTTTGCACAGGGCAATACTTGCTCCAATTCTGATCTCTTATTCATTTAATATAGGTCTAACTGTTGGTACTACTCTTTAACTTACTTTGAAGTAGTCAGCAGCAGTTGTGGGGCTAAGGAACCTGAAAGGTGGAATATGGATTGTGAATAACTCCAAAATGCTGTGCTCCTTGGCTAGGATAGTAGTGTAAACCTTTGTTGTTTGTCTTAAGTCCTGTAGCTGTTTAACTGAATGAGGGCACTTACCTGAATCACTTGTAGAGCCTTCAGCTAGGTTCCCCAACCTGTATAAAAAGCCAGCACTTATCCCTATGCTGATACACACTGCACGTTAAATTTTCCTGGAAAGTGGTATTTGTAAGCCATGTACTCCTATAATTTGGACATTTTACCATCCCATGTCACTTCTTTTATCTTGTTGTTAAGACTTCTCTTTTTGTTATTTCAGCTCACAGCTTTTGGTGGACACTTGAAGTATACAGTATCTTATGACATTCCAATGGAGAGTGTGGACAGTGATATAGTAACTAGTGTGGATGTCATCATTCAGGTGCTTTTTTTTTTTCAGCTTGTTACTATTCAGACATTATTAGGAATCTATGAAGGGGTTAGAAAAAAAGAAAATAAAATTTCTATATATAAGGATTTCTATAGTTGTTTTCTCAATTTTAAGTCCCTTCTTAAAAGTCATTACCAAGATTTTGTTACTCATTTCTCTGATTTTTTGATCCATTTGTCTGAAATTGTAGGTATACGATACTAGTTTAAAATGTGTAAACAGGTGAAGTGTTCATTAGCAAATGTACAAAGCTTCGTTTACAAAAGAAAATACAATAAGCTGGAAGGACTTGTATTTATGAAACAGATGAGTGTTCTTTTACTTACTTTTCTAGATTTATGTTGCAGTTAAAAACTAAGGCTCTATATTGAATCCAGGCATCTCCAAAAAACCATTATTTTGTAATACATACTTAACAATAGAACAAAGGAGAAAAGAGATTCTGTTTTGTAGAGGAGTTTGATTTTTGAAATTTAATTATTTTTCCAGAAGAAAATCAAGTATTTCTGATGTCTCTGAACCAAAAGAGAATGGGATGGTAGTCTTCATGAAGCCACAGAAAATGCAGACTTTTTATGTACTTTTTTTTTTCTAGTGCAAGGAATCTGATTGGCTCTTTTCTGTGTTACCTGGATATATTTCTGACTCTAAATGTAATTGATAAATAAAATTTGCATGCAAATATAGAAAATGTTTTCTCTTTCTTTGAATTTCAGGGTAATGGGCAGATTTTGAGTACAAGAGCAGCGGGCTTGTCATTACAGCCATATGAGGAGTACTCTAATGCAGTGAGATTTGTATCGGAGAATTTCATAGACTTCAATACAAAAAAAGCTATAGACCGGGAAAGGTTGATGACTGTTCTGGTAAACATGACCCATCTTCTGATCAGGGCCAACTACAACATTGCCAAAAAAGCTGTGTACAGGTGAGGGAGAGAAAATATTCAAGTTATCCTATATACTTATATTATTTTTGTGCATATGAAACACTATTCATAGTGGCAGTATTCCTGAAGTTTTACATTGATAATTTCTAGAACAAAACCCAATTTTTTATTGAATTTTCTCCATACTGGTCTTGTCCCCAAAATATATTCATGTGAAATGTGTGAAAAAAGGGCTTTTGGTTGTTTCAAAGATATCTGATAGCAGAAACATTGTTTTCTGCTTTAACGGAATACTGCATAAAAGCCTAATTACAACGGCTGCTTTGTTAGAGGGAAATACCTCCAAAACTCTCAACAGTATGCTTATTTTGGTATGTGGCAAGTAAATCCATCACTGACTATTGAAAACCTGCCAGTAAAGATATTGGCTGTAATTCCTTTTAATGTTTGTAGATATTATGAATGCTCATCTCTAAGGGAGTGCTTAATAGGAAAACTGGGCTGGAATGGATTAACTGGTCATTCCATATTCTCAAGTCAGCATTAGCAGTATCTGCATCAGACCTTACAGGTCTCTGTTTTACCTGTTCTCCAAGATATACATGAATAAAGTCTTGCCACTCTCAAGGGAATTGGTTCCAGTGCTTCATCATCTATTTACTTAATTCTCTTAGCCTCACCAATAGCCTTTCTTCCTCATTCCCTAATTTGGTAGCATTTCCTGTTAATAACATTGGAGTGGATATCAGATTTGCTTTGTGCCCTTGAGGGTGGTGATATTTATGTCTGTTTAGGGATAGTGTGTTCATCTTTCTGGAATGTTTGTAAAGATTTATGTAAATCATTTTACCTGTGGCTGGGAAGATTGCCTCTGCTGCAAAATGCCATTGTTTGTAGTAGGAGGTTTTGCTTTGTTCTGTTGTGTGCAGCACCAATGAACTGGTGCTGTTTCTCACTATTTACCCACCTGTGATATGTGTCTATTTTAGACACAGTGCAGTAAAGCTATCTTATTTCAGGACAGTAGTAGAAGGCTGCCCCACTGATGTACCTCTAATACCATGACAGAAAGGGAAGATTTTGTTTAAAGCTCTCCACAGGAGAAAAGATAATGGTAGTAAGAGTAATGACAACTGGAGGAGGGCACATCTACTCCCAGAACTGCAAATGCAGTGATAAGACTATGATCACAGTCTTTTTACAGTAGACATTTGTGCCTGTTCCTCAGCTGTCACTGCCAGGCAGCAGCACTCAGCAGTTACTCCCTAGAAGCAAGCTATCCTGTTCAAAATCAAGTTTGGGGAAACAAGTGATGTGACGTTTTCATGTTTGATCCTAGGCTGGACTCTGTGACCCTGGATACTGCAAGTGCAAATGTTATAGATCTTTCTTCAGCACCAGATGTGGAATTCTGTGAATGTCCTCAAGGTTACACAGGAATATCCTGTGAGGTAACATCTTACAGTGTTTTATGTATGCAAAATTATCTCCTATCTGAAAGTATTTAGGTTTTAAAGGCAGGCTGCCTTTAATTATACTGCCATAAAAGTGTATGTTCTGTGGTGAAATACTGTCTATTATACTGTACACAATGCTGTAGATGTTTTCTTCCAGGTACACTAAAAGTGATTTTAAACTTATTTCTTGAATTCTGTTTGGTGGTGCTAAAAGATGATGATACTCTTTAGAACATCAGTGTTGCAAGAGGGAGCAGCTGTAAAAGCTCTGTGAAGCTCTTTTGAGCTTACCTTACTCATTTTTACATTTTACAGCACTTTCCTGGATCTGAATTGTGTACAGTTTATTTCTGTTTTATGCCATTAGGTTTATGGAGGCAATAAGGAATCTTAGCAGGGAGGAATGCTAGCTGTTGGAAGATCCCACGAGGGTCAAATGTGTCATGCAAGGTGGTGTCTTATATATCTGTGAATAGAAGATTAGGGAGGCAGAGCACCATCTGCAGAATATCAGGAATTATTTTGACAAATAACTTCAGTGTGAAACCTTGTGCTATAGCATTGTTAATGATTCTGCAGAGGAGGTAGAACATCTGTTTTTTATTGTCCCATAATAAAGAACTTCACATATTCAACTGCACAAAATGTAACTTATGTGCCTCCAGGGGACAAAGGGCTGAATCAAAGTTTTATGGAGTTAATTCTTATCCCCTTTATCCAGTCCAAATAAAAAACAACCACCAGAAAAGAGCTGCAGTGACATCAATAGAGTTGAAAGAGCATTCAGTTTACCACAATGTGAATGAGTCAGATGGTGGGTGGTCAGAAGCAGGCTCTTTGAAAATGTTTTGATGTGTACTTTTAACGCACATAATGCTACTGCTTTTTGCCCCTCATTTCTTTTCAGTCCTGTCTCCCTGGGTACTACCGTGTGGATGGAATCCTCTTTGGAGGTATTTGTCAACCCTGCAAATGCAATGGGCATGCAACTGAGTGTGATATTCATGGTGTTTGCTATGTAAGTCATCCTTCAAAGTGTTTGTGTTTTAAGCATCTATTTAGGAATTAGGAGAGCATTTTGGCTGTGGGAGACAAGTTTAAAGTGCATGTAAATTTCAAGCTATGGGTACCAAGTATTTATTGTTCTTGCTTTTCATTGTTTACTTCAGAATATATTCAGGTGGCTGGCTCCATTAAAGTGTTCTCCAGTAAAGGGTTTGCTTCAGTTTGTCATTTCAAGTGGGGAATAATCACAACTGAAATAAAAATGTTACCATATACTGGCTGATAAAAATCTTAACTTTGCTTGCTGCAGGTGACAATAAATCTTTTCCTGAAAGGTACAAAATTAAGCAGTAATTTGAGTGAATATCTGGTTTTGGATATATGTGCATCTTCCATGACTGACATCAGTGGAAATTACACATTACATTCTGAAGAGAGAATTTACCTCTCAGTTCTCTTCTGAAATTTAAAGGTCACAGAAATAAAACGGCTAAACACCAGTAAGAAATACACAAGAAGTTTGTTACTGCAAATGTCTACAATATGCAAAATATATTTTAAGTTTGTGTATAAGTAATGCAGCTGGTTTCATGGTGTAAAGTATATTCTAAAATGTAGGAAAGAAACAATTGGGATTTGTTGTTACAACTCAGGAAAACCACCACTTATTTTCAAAGTTCTACTCTGTTCTTTGTGGCTGTCTCCTTGAATGTTATACTGCATGCAGACTTCTGCAGGGATCCCTCAGGGGCTGAAAAACCACCAAGAGTAAATATGAAAAGATTTTTTCTGTGTTTCATAGGCTTGTCAACACAACACAACAGGACCTTTCTGTGATCAGTGCTTGCCTGGCTTCTATGGCAGTCCATCCCAAGGAACTTCTGAGGACTGTCAGCCTTGTGCATGTCCTCTGAGTTCTGCCGCAAACAAGTAAGCTGCTTGTATGGGATTTTCTTTTGCATCTTCAGCAAAATCAGACAGTGAGATAAAGAAAAAATGTTGTGAAATCTGAAGGAGAGAGGGAAGGATTTTTTTCTTTTTCTTCATTTGAGCATATCTCACGGAAACATTGTTTTTTCAGGTAGGCAAATGTATAGATTAGGGTTAGACAGGCTGAGTGAACTTGTGCAATTTGTATGTGAAGGCTGAAAGTAATACTTCAATCTATCCATGACCTTGGCAGCAAAATTACAGTTATCTTTCATGTTGTTTCAGAAAACAACAGAAGGACAGAAGTGTTGCATGTGAAAAAGAGGAGCTTGGTACAGAAACTGGACAGATTTGCTAGAAAGAGGGCCAGGTTTTTAGGAAGTTTTAAAATCTTCCTTTCCTTTAAAAGGAAAAAAAAAAACAACCAAGGAGAGTTTTTGAAAATTATAACTTTATTTTGACATATTGTAATGTTTAAAGCATTGATGTTAATCTAGAAAAATTTGCAATTGCATGGTTATACAGATAGGTGCATGGACTTGAAGGTGAATGTTGAATGTTTGTAGAAGTCTTGTGATTCTCTGTATTGGTACTGACTGCCATAAATATTGTTGATAGTTTCAGTCCTACTTGCCAGCTGAGCGAAGGAGGTGGAATTGTCTGTGACAAATGTCTTCCAGGCTATACTGGTTCTCAGTGTGAAAGGTATGTACACTAGCTCTGGGTAAAATACATATCATTTCCATCAGTAACTGTTCATCATCCTACCTGCCTTGAATTGTTCATACCACATGTACAGAACACTTCTAATAAAATTTTCCTTCCCATTTTGTCTTTGCTTGTAACACAGAGACACTTTAGATAAAAAAATTAATAGGAAATATTCCTTTGCGTGGGGAGAATATGTGATGTGACTGCATTCCAGCTGATAAAGTTTTTAATCTCTGGTGCAGGTGTGCTAATGGTTACTACGGAAATCCACTCATGCCTGGACAATCATGTGCTCCTTGTGATTGCAATGGCAATGTAAACCCTCAAGATGATGGCCACTGTGATGCCTTCACAGGACAATGCCTGAAATGTCTGGGAAACACAGCAGGTCACCACTGTGAAAAGTGTGCTGATGGGTATTATGGGGATGCAGTGACTGAGAAAAGCTGTCGCGGTAAGCTATTATTATTACTTTCAAATTTTAAAGAACACAAAAATGTAGTGTACATGTAGCATAATGGATGGGGAGATAAGCACCTTTGCTGAAAGAGTTAACCTTCAAGTTGTGAATTGGCAAGTGCAGGTTGAAAACTATGGAGTTGGACTAGCCTGATGAAGGAATGTATTATGCTAGGGTCTGACACTTTGTATTCCTGAACTGGCTTGCTTAATACTGTCCCTCTACTGACTTGCTGTAGACATTCCTACTTCTGAATGTTACACATAGGTCTAGAAGAAACTAACTTCTCAAGTGTATTTATTTGCAGAGGGTTTTTTTTATCTTTTAGCCCAAATGTGTAATACAGGTATTACTGTAGTATATTAACATCTATGGCATATAAACAGGTGAAATACACGTTATATATAAAATTTGGAATTCTGTACAATAATGAATGCATATAGATATACTTCAATAATTTTTTTTAAATTTGGTTTCTTTTTATCTAAATGTAAGCCTGTGCGTGCCATGTGAATGGTTCCCTTTCGAGTACTTGTCATCATGAGACAGGCTTCTGTCACTGCAAATTAAATGTGATTGGAGAAAGATGTGATAAGTGCTTGGTAAGCAAATATTTACCTGTTCCTAATACCTAAATTTTCTTGTATCTTGGTCTTCCTGTTTATTTGTATATACTGATTAGAGCAGATACAAAGACTAGCAGCAAATATATTCAGGGGACAGGGGACCTGTTGCTGGAGCGGAGACCAAAGGTTTGTCTGCACAGGCTTTTGCAGTTGCAGATTGCTCTGCCTGTGGTCTTTGCAGATGTGAAGCTTTGTAGGTGACTCAGCACCCTTCCGAACATGGCGGTTCAGGCTAGTGCTGCGCTCACTGACAGCATGCAGTCATGTTGGCTTACTGAAAAAAAACAAACAAAACACTGCTAACAGACCTGAAGGGATCTTAGCACTGTGCTTCTGCAAAATGAAGTCTGAGTGGGAATATCTGAAGAATGTGGTTGATGATAATAAATATATCATGGCTAAATGCCAAAAAGGGATTCAGCTAAAAGACAGGCCTGTTAAAAGAACAAGCAGATATTCACTGATGATAAAATACAGCAGTTTCCAGCCTTTGCTACGTTTAGAACTGCCTCAGAGACCAGAGCAGGAAATCTGTGCCAGTTACTGCCCTTGTGCCAGCCCAGCCGAATGCCTTTCAATCCACATGTACTATAGGTCTCTGACCTGCTCTGTTCTGGTCTTTCATTCACATTCACAGAAATCTGTGACAGATCAGCATAGCCTACCCTCATCTCATAGAAGCCTTTAAATTAAAATAAACTCAGACTTTAAAACATAAAGTCTCACTGAAGAGATAAGAGGACCGCAAAAGCATTTCAGTGTTTGCTTTTTCACCCAAATGCATACTTGCATATAGCTGGGAACAATGAATAGATAAGGCCAGGGAGCCCTCCCACAGCAGTCACACAGTGCTGACAGAATTTGTGCAGGTCAGACAGCGGTGAAAGTAAAGAAGAGAAAATAAGAGTACATATCATATTGTTTTCAAAAATGTATGAAACGTAGCTCAAATGTGGTTATTTCCTGTCCAACAGAATGGTTATTATGGCCTGCTTACTGGGCTTGGCTGCATTCCCTGCAACTGCAGTCAATTTGGCTCAGTCTCCAAGGACTGCAACCATCAGGGACATTGTCACTGTGTACCAGGAGTGGCTGGAGAAAAGTGTGATCGTTGTGCTCATGGCTTCCATACATTCCAGGACGGTGGCTGCACACGTAAGCCCTAACGCATGATCCTTTCGGGCTTTGTCTGGAATTTCTGTCAGCAATGTATTTTATGTTAAACTCTGGCAAAGGTCAGTTGTTCTGATGGCTGTATGGAAAAATCTGTGGAATGGTCTCCTAATACTTTGAGGGAACAAAACATTTCTTTGATCGCTTATTATGTGGTTCCTTGTAAAAGGTTGTGATTATGAAATAACAACCCATAAAGGTTGCATGAGAGAAATACTACATCCTCAATAGCTCATTTGTCTCTCTTTTTTCTTTTTTTCTTTTTTATAAAACCTTCAGTCCTTCAGAGAGAATAGAAGCTTTTTTTCTTCAATTGTAAAAGAGCTGCTAGTCTTAAAGATTTTTACCTTGATTTTTCATTTAATTCTTAAAAATATATTTTATGCTTTGATAAGATGTCATTAACTATTTTCCCATCATCACCTGGGTGTTGGATGTGTACAATTTTTAGTCATGATACAGGGAAAATCTTAATCCAAATAAGAACGTGCCATCAAAACCCCTAATTTATCATGCTAATAAGATATACTTTTCAACACAGTATAGCTAAAGGAATGCCTACCTTTTCTCCATCCTGACAGAAACGTTTTTTTCATGCCTCAAGTAATATAGTCATATGAAATATGCGGTGACATTATGTGATAGGATTATGTTTTGGAACATATATAGTGTGTCTTTATTAAGAATTAAAGATCCCTTAGGTACCTTTAACTATTTCAGTCTAGAAAATTTTGTAAATGTTATTAAAACAATTAAGAAACCCACTTTTCTGAACTTCTGCTTTTTAGCAAGAATAGTATTGCATTTCTTAAATGGACAAGTGCTTCCTGCAGCAGTTAGTTATTATAAAAATAGTTACCTATCCCTATTATTCACTAAGCAATTCTTGAAAAGCACTAATTCCTGAGATGAATATTTTCACCTGCTTGAAACCATTATCATATGTCCTGATGAGTTTTGTATCCTCTATAATAGAAATTTTTTCCTGCAAATTTATTCTTCTCTGCGATAATTTTGTTTGGCTTTGTTGATTCCCCTGTGGAAATGCAGCACTGCTTTTTAAACCACCTAACAGGCTATGTCAAGAAGTAATTATGGGCTTTCAATAAAAATATGAAAAGTCACTGTGGTCATAATTTGTTTTTCAGTGATTAGGGATGCCAAGGATTTCCTAGTGGAATGTATAAACTGTACTGCATAATTAAGAAAAGTAAGACTACCAGTGGTCTTGGAGTTTCTTCTCTGTAGCTAAAGCAAGGATAATGTTAATTATTCAGTCCTATTTATCTTGCAGCCTGTGACTGCGCTCATACTCAGAACAACTGTGATGCTGATTCTGGCCAATGCATTTGTCCCCCTCACACTCTGGGACAAAAATGTGAACTCTGTGAAGAAAATCACTGGGGTCTCTCTCCTCAAATTGGCTGCAAGGTATGCTAGGCTGGCTGAAAAGCCATGGCTGTTAAAAGCAAGTCACCTTATACTAATGTCAGAATTGGACTCTTGTTTTGAGAATCTCAATCTTTATTCTATGTCTCAAAGTATTAGTGCAACTTGCTCACATTAAAAAAGAAAATTTTAAAAAAATCAGACTGTAAAGTGTTTATTGAGGAACCTTTTAAGTAAGCTGTCTTTCAAAATACTAATCAGAATGCCTATTCTGGATAAGTGCATAGATCATACTAAAATTTTGAAGTGTGTATTTTAACTTTTAATTGCTTAAATAGTGATACTAAAACATTTACAGCAACAATTGGCAACAAGGAACATAGTTTCTGTGCTAATCAAGAAGTGATGATATTAAGGTTTTAAGAACAATGAAATCTAGCTTATCTTGAAAGTCATTGCATGCTTTATTTTCTGAATATTTACAATTAAAATGGTGTAAGGTAGTCAATGTTTCATGAATGGAGAATGGTAACTCCCATTATCTCAGCTTAATATTTATGATTAACAGTAAAATGCCAACTCAGTGCAAATCCAAGGAGCAGCAACCATTTACACAATTAGGTTCATGCAGTACATTCCTGACAGATATGGCATTGGGTATTCTTTATTTTATATATGTTGAGATTTTAGCCTCAGAATTACATGAATGTAATGTGTAATTTCAGTGGAGAAACCACAGAAATAATCAACTTGACAAGGTCTGTCATGTGCAGTAAGTACTTAACAAGTACAAGTATCAGCCAAATTGTTTTTTCTCTCTTTAATTTTTTAGACTAAGGATGATAAGTTAGTCCTCTAATATGTCTTCAGAGTTTACCATCCTAGTGGTTTGTAGCAGCTTACTTGGGAGCTGGTCTTTAAACCACTGCTTTGTCAGCTACCAGCTACTGTCATTCTTGCCTAATGTTCTGCAAATACAATGTGATGGTCCCTGTTCCTTTCCCTTGAAGTGTTCCGTTCATAGGGCGATTCCACAGCACTTGCCAATCATGAAGTTTCATTAAATATGTAACTGCTCACTTTTGCTAAGTCATTTAGCATTCCTTTTGGTTACAGCATCACAGTAATTAACATGAATTACTCTAAGATATTTTAGTTACTTTCTTGATGCAACAAACAATACTGTGATCTGCAGGTAACAGTCCCAAGAGAGGCTCCCCTGTGCTGAATAGTCAGCTGTGGCAGGTTGAGACCTGGTGCAATGTCTCCTGGCAAACCCTGGAAAGGGTATTGCATGCTCTTTATATGGATGAAATGGGGGAGATGCTATCAGAAACCCAGCTGATCTGGTTTTCCAACACAAACTACATTAGTGGGATACTTCATCTGGCTCCATTTCTTGCAGTTTTCTTGCTATTCAACATCCCTTTCTGGGTGCAGTGGTGGAGCAGAACTGTAGTCATGGTTTACTTGCAACCCTTTTCAAGTGTGCTGCAGCACAGTTAATTGTAACTTAGAGTCCTTGCATATCTTGATCATATATAGATAGAAATTGAAGTACATGTAAATTATTTTTATTTCTATGATTCTTAAAATAGGGTTTGATGTTAAGAGCTGTAGACTTTTAATGGTAGCTGGGAGACAAAGTTGTCAACTTGTTTGGTCATAAAGTGTGTTAGACCAAGCAGTGTAGTACCTAGTGCTTGTAACTAGAGTAAAACCAGCTTAATACAAAGAGTACTACTAATGGTGAGTAGCAATCTTGTGAAGAATGCTAAAGGATACATAATGATACTAATAGATTTTGTGGGTCTTTGTGTAAAGTGCTTTACAAAGTAAGGCTTTTCATCTCAAAGGGAGATGATGAGGAAAGAAGACTTGCAGAAAATGCTGTCAGTTACGTGATGATAGATGGAATGTACTTCTTGCCTGCACTGTTAGAAATAACCACAGAGCAAAATTTCACTTGTTAAGTAACCACAAATAGGAAGTTATTAAGACTGAAGATTAGATCCAGTCTACTTCAAAAAAGAATGACAAATTAAGTACATCCACTTTGCATATTTGTAATATGGTTCATATTACTAATTACATAATGAAGGATGGGTTCTGCTGGGGGAACATTATTGCTTTGGTATTGAGCTGCAGTGCATGCTGAGCTTCCCACCCATGGATACAATGAGATTCTTGGTTCCTCATCAAATAGTAAATGAATCTGGAGCAAGATGTAGACCCTAATAATGCTTCTTGGAATCTTAAAAGATTGTTGGTATTATGGTTTTTCTTTCTATCATATTTATAAAATTACTGTACTTGCAGATTTAGTTCATCCAACATGTATATAACATTTTAATTTACTTGCTGCACTCAATACCTAGTATTTTAAATAAAGTCTTTGGGATGTTTTCTTTTCTGGAACAAGTTCCTTCAGCTCCTTTGATTCCCAACCTAGATTTGGGAATCAACAAAGCTTCTTACTTTTTGCCATCCACTGTTTACTGGAAATCCAGTTTTGTTCAAATACAAACCAAAGAATCCCATTTCTATGTGGAAGTTCTTCCCTTTTATTATGGTATAGTAATTGTTGACAAACACTGAGTTTTAAGGGCCACTCTAAATTTACTGTGCTGTTTCTGTTGTAACAGAATTGTTTTTAATAATCTGCTGTTTATGAACATTTCTTTTTATCTAAGGCTTGCAACTGTAGCAACACTGGTTCAGCCAGTCTCCAGTGTGATGTATTGACAGGTCAATGCCAGTGCAAAGTTGAATTTGGAGGACAAGACTGTTCCAGTTGTGCATTAGGGTACAGGGATTACCCGGATTGTGTTGCCTGTGACTGTGATTTGAGTGGAACTGAAGCAGAGATGTGTGATGACACTGAAGGACTTTGTGGTTGTGAAGAAGAAACTGGCATCTGTACCTGCAAGGTACTGAAGTATTCATACCCTTTTCGTAGAGCATTGAGGTTTTCTGGACATTTATTACATAAAGTCATGGAGGGTGTAAGGCTGAAAGGACTTCAAAAGGCAGTCTGCATCTGTTCTTTAACACATTTCCAAGTACACCTAAATCACCTATAAAGGATTTTCTGTGCTAGTGCTAAACAGGTCTTATTAGTCAGCAGGGTTAAAAACTGTGAGATAATGTTCCCCAGTGTGGACTGACACAACACAGCTGTAGGCAGAAGAGATAGCAAAGTTACTAACATGGCATTGTTATTTCTGTTCTCAGAAATTCCTGTCACAATACTAGACAGTTTGTCTCTCCTACCTCCCTTTGTTTTGTTTTATGTAACCAGGTAATTTTATTTCTAGTTCATGATCATAAAATTATTGTGGCACAGTACTGTAGTTCTCTTTTAGACAGAATTCATAGAATTTGATGTGGATGTGTGTTAAGAAGTCAGGATCAAGACCATTGTACGCCTAATCACAAAAAGTCATTTCTAGCTGACTAATGCTGACTCCTTGCTAAGTTTGCAAAACAGCCACTGTACATCTGATAGAAAAAATGGCTGGTGTCTTTCTAGTCGTGTACAGGATTTGCCATATTTCACAACTATGGTCTCACTGCAGTCCTAAATTCAAATAGATTGCATTTGCTCAATGTAGGCATCCATGTGTTTACTCTATATTAAGTGAATTTCTGTAACAACATCATTCTTGTAATACATTCAGAGTTCTCTTTTTCATTAATTAATATTGTAAGGTAGAAATGAATGAGTATGCATTTGTCTTGCTTTTCCTTTTGGTCCTAGATTTCTGCCTGCCCACTTTTGAACAGGACAAAGCACTCTCCATGAATTCTAGGGCAAAATTTTTAAAAATCTTGTTAAATATATGAGAATGGTGCTAGTGAATTCAGTGTCACTATATTTGTCTGTATGATGTAAATGCCTTGTGATGTGAAGAACAATGCCATATGTACCTTTTTTAATTGTACAATTTTACGTGTTTTATTTATCCCACTGTTTTTTTTCTACAGTTGCATTTTGCCTTGCAAATAGTTCCAATAATAATAGTTCATAACTAATATGCATTATTTCTCAGTTACTATTTAAAAGTGGGTTTTTTTTTCTCAGTACACATAGAACATTGGAGAAGAACCAACCATAACAGATAAAAGTACTCTGATGCAATAAGCAATGCAGAGAAAATGTTTCTACCTCAAGCTAGGGAAAACTTTCTTCACAGAGTCTAGGAATACTTTGCTGCAAGAGTTCCAAGTGCAGCTCACATTAATTGATATTGTCTTGAAGTTTCTGAGCAGACAATCTCTGATAAAAAGGTTGGTTTTTTCTTAATTGAAAAGCATAAATTCTCTACATGGTGTTTTGGCAATGAATTATTTCATTCTCTGTGTAAAGATAGATAGACAGCACTTCTACAGCCTCTTCCATTCTAGATGTGAAAGCATTTTAAACAACTAATTAAATGTTAGAAAGCTCCAGTGAAAAAGCTATTGTATTCTTATCTTCATATACAAATGGAAAAAATGAAATACAGGGAAGTATTTTCAGCTCATACACACATGGTTTTGTTAGGTTTAGGAATAGCACATTGATTCAGATGATATAGCCTGCTCTTTTGAAAATCCAGGTAATAATGATAGGAAGAAACCAATAAATACAAAATGGGGAATCTCAACATTTTTAAAAATGTGGTTATGTTGAATGTACAAAGTTGTTTCCTATGCTATAACTAAAGGCAGTGCTCAAGAATAACTCGCATATATTGCTAGTAGTGAAGTTTTAATTGACATTCTTGTTTCAAAAAAAGGAAATACTAAATACAGAGATTTAGTAGTATAGATTTTTCTGAAAAGGTGGGAATCTGTTCCTGATAGATTGAGTGATGGAAAACAACTTAATTCAAGGCAACAAATGTACACCTTCATAGGTCTCTCTTCAATCCTCTGGTTAAAGGTGCCAGTGGGCACTGACTGTAGTTTTGGGTGTTTCTTCAAGTAGGACTTCCCATTTGAGATTAAGTGCAAAAACAGACACTTGGGAATAGGTCCTCTGATTTGTATTGATACTGAGCAGTTTCTTTGGCTCTGAGAACCCATTTGCCAGATGGGGAAAAAACCCCAACCAAACCCCACCCAACATATTTCTGTCTTAAATGGAAATGTATAGCTACTAATTTTTACTAGAAATTATAATACGTGAGTTCAGCGTGAATGTTCTGTGGGTTTTGTTTGGGGTTTTGTTTTTTTTTGTTTGTTTGGTTGGTTTTGTTTTTTTTAAGCCAGCACTGGAAAATAATGAAAAAAAAAATGTACTGCATAGTAAACCAGAATAGATATAATAATTGACTTCCTGTTACGTAGTTTACATAGCAACTAGTTTTTCTTCCAAAAAGAACCATCTTTCATTCAGCTAGCAAAGTAACATGACTGTGCTGTTATGCTTTTTTTATTTCCTACAGGAAAATGTATTTGGTCTACAATGCAGTGAGTGTAAACCTGGAACTTTTGCTCTGTCTGCTAACAATGCACTAGGCTGTACTCTGTGCTTCTGTTTTGGGATGTCCACGTTTTGTTCGGAACTAGAAGATCATGTGAGAATTCCTGTAAGTGACGTGACATAAATATACAGACACAGTTTGATGTTATACTTATGTTGGGTACCAGACTGCATACATTTCATGAATCAGGCTGAATGTAATTAGATAGCTTACGGAGGCAGTGGCATATGGCAGGACAAAAAAAGAAAGCAAATGGTAAGCGGTCATAATCTTATTTCTGAAACCTTATGTTTCACTATTTGCTTCTTAAAAAAGTAAATATCAAACATGTTTCCCAATTTTTTGCATTTGGGCATTTATTACTCTAAGATGTACTATTGACTATCTCAAAGCAGCTAAAACTGTTAACAGTACATTACACTGACATAGAATATTTTTGTTGAATGAATCTTTTGCTCTTTGTGTTGCAGATAACCTTAACTCCAGATCAGTCCATTCTGCATGTAGTAGCTCAAAGTAACCTGACTGGAACAGTGGAAGGAGTATTTTCGCAGTTTCCTGATGTTTTACTGGATGCTGCCATAGTCAGAAAATACTTAGATACAGAAACATTTTACTGGAGGTTACCAGACCAGTTTCAGGGAGACCAAGTAAGATCATTAAATAATTAGACTGTTTTGTAGGTAATTTCTTTATTGTCTAATAGTCATTCCTTTATTGTGTAATTGTCACCTTATCTTGATAACATTTTTCTGTGTTCTATTCTTGTATGTCATAATTTTATAAATATTCAGTGACTGCACTTATTTAGAGGAATCACAAACAATATGTTCATTACCCTTTCCTAATGAGATTTTTCTTGACCCTGTAAATCGGTAAAACCTATATTTGATTACCATGTTACTCTTCAGAGATCATATCGGAGGGAAAGAGTGATGTATTCCATTTTACTTTAGATACCTGAAAGAGTTTTCAACCTTGACGCTAGATTCAGTATATAGATCATGGGATCTCTGTTGCTTAGGAATTAAATGAAAATTGAGTGCACACCTTGAAAAGGCCTAAAAGAAGAAAATGAGACTGCTTTTTAGAAATATGCATTTAACCTTGGTGCAAAAACTGCTGAGTTTAAGCCAATTTTCATGTTTTATTGCCAATTCTTCAAAGAACTGACAGTTTTCAAGTTTTCCGATGATGTTAACATATTTTCAGCTAGTAGGCGTAACCCTGAAATAAATAAAAGTAATATTTTATTATCCAAACAGCTCATGGCCTATGGAGGGAAGTTGAGATATACTGTTGCTTTTTATGCTTTGGATGGCTTTGGAACCTCGAATTTTGAGCCACAGATTCTAATGAAAGGAGGTCACACTAGCAAGTTCGTCATCTATGTAGACATGCCTTCTCCAGAAAACGGAGTAAGAACTGACAAGGAAGTAGAAATGAAGGAGGTAAGCCAAAACTTCGGTGTGTAAATATTTCCTTTCTTCTATGAGCTTTTACAGAGAAGCTCTATATAATTAATTAAAAAAAAAAGCGTATCTGATTTCAAATAGGTTGAGTAAATATGGGATGTGATTCAAATAGATTGAGCATCATATGGGATATGAATCAGCCTAGCAGGAGCAGTAAGTTGCAGTAGTGCCCACTGGACAATTTCAGAGGAGGTAATGATGACCTCCTTTGGTCTCTGGACTCTCTGCTACTGGGTCTGAGGTGAGGTCTAGTCTCTCTTCCTGACAGGAGGCAGGACACAACAGCAGCTGTTTCTAACTGCACATAAAATGTGTGCTGTGAAGTCCTGGTCTTTTGGCTGTCTGCGTTCTCCAGATCTAGCCAGAAAAAGCTGTGCCATGCAGGCCTGGACTGCTTTCCTGTAGAAACCAATCATGGAAGTTGGGTGCAGGGAAGGAGAAGAGAAATTATATAAAACCACATCTTGTTCCTAACATGGAGCAAGATTTTGCATTTTCTGGGACCTAGAGTTTAGACATAGTCACTGTGACTGCATTTCTGAAAGAACATGTAAGGAGGAACAGAGCATTACCTTGAAGTGAGCTTGAACACTCATGGTTTTAATAATGTGTTATGTTTCTTTAGGATTCTTGGAAGTATTTTAACTCTGTGTCTGATGAGCCTGTCTTACGTTCTGACTTCATGTCTGTGCTAAGCAATGTTGAATATGTCCTTATCAAGGCATCTTATGGCCAAGGATTACAGCAAAGCAGGTAAAGCAATCTCTGATTGCATTTACTTATTATATTGCATTTACTGTAATTTAACCTAGAAATATTCCCAACTGAGCTATACAGTAAAGATTTAACTCAAATTAGAGAGATTTCCAATTCCCTACTTATGACTTTTGTTCTTCCTCTCATAAGAAAATGTTTATCACCTTTAATGGCAGCAGAATCCCTCTCTAATTCATTCTGTGAAACACTAACTGTCTCTGTTGCTTACTTTGATAGAAAAGCCCCTAAAGAAGCAGAGCCTTATAGGCTGATGCAGTGTTCTGCAGGATGGGTGATACAGTTAGATGTTTTCTAAATTATTTCTTTCCCATCTTATTTTTATGTGAATTGAAATTTTTGGGTTTTTTTCATTTGAAACACATGGTCCCCTGAGTTCTTGGGTTTGTACCAATCTAGGTCTCTACTCTAGACTTATCCACTCTGAGCAGTGGTGGTAAAATATTCCCACCACAGAATGATAGCGTTTTACTGCCATTTTGAATGGAACTAGGTTACTAATGAGAGGGAGGAGATGGGATATGGTCATTGCATCTGTCAGTCTGGAAACTAGCAAGGCAAGCAGAGATGCATCTAATGAAAACCCAGTATCTTTACATCTTCACCGCTGTGAAGAAGTGTGGTTTCCACCTCCAGATTTGGGATTATTTTTGATTCACTTGCCCTCAACTCTCTTTTTTTGTTAGCTCTGTCCAAAAATCTGTGGGACAAAACAGAGGTGTTTCTGTGACAGAAATACATACTCTTGCATGGTGGGTTTGTCAAGTTTTGCAGATCAATGGGAATCAACCTGTATTAATTTGAAGTACTTTTGATTTGTTTATTGTACATCCTGAAATCCTGTAAATAAGTAAAGAATCTTCAGATTTTGAAATATTTGCATGGGCAAAAGGGGATCGTGGGAGATTATATATTGTAGCCCTGACCTTGAAGCATAAAAACGTTTGGATCTCCATCTTGGTGCTAGGACTTCTCTAGATGTTTACAGTCTCTTCTGAATATATCTTGTAGAATTGCAAATATCTCAATGGAAATTGCAGTCAAGTTTGAAGAAATGCATCTAGGCAGAGCTAAAGCTCATCTTGTAGAGCAATGTAGATGTCCTGCTGGTTATGCTGGATTATCTTGTCAGGTACAGAATCCTTGAATCCTTTTTGTGTGTCTAATAGTGAGATAATAAAAAAAGAGTACTTAAATGGCATTTAAAATTGTTTGTAACTGTTGATAGCTATGAATATTTTTTTTTAATATTTTATTTTACATCCCTTACAATAGAGCTGTGCTCCGGGATACTACAGGGGAAAGCATACAGAACTGAGTGTAAAAGAGCCTCATGCTCTGATAGCACCTTGTGTGCCATGTCAGTGCAACAACCATAGTGAAACCTGTGATCCTGAAACCGGAAAGTGCTTGGTATGTACAATTATACATTTTTCTGTTGGTTTCACCTGAGCATACCATGGCAGTAACCTATGAAAGGAGTTCTGGGGAGAAGTATATGGCTGTACTACTTGGATAAATTATAATTTCCCCCCAACTCTGAAAAAATGGAAAATCTGAATAGTACTTCCCTTAGGGTCCATTCAGTAAAATTATCAAGCTTTTTGGACACTAACATCTTAATTATTTTAGTTTTAATTTTACTTTAAAAATAACTCATGTATCAGTTCAGTTTATCTGGGGTTTTTTGAGACTTTTTTGGGCTTCTGTCCTTGGTCTGGCCAGGGTCTGCTTAGTCACATAAAAAAGAAGTAAAGGAAGCCATACCATGCCACACACTAGGTCAAAGTGAAATTCTTTGTGTCTTGGGAGGAGAGTCCTCTGGGCAGCTTTAAGTGAGGCTTTTTTAACTCCCAGAGAGTGAAGTAGTATAAGGATATGCCTCAGCTAAATTAATTGCTCGCTTCTCTCATTTTATCACAAAGGTTGCAAAGAGGGGCCACATCTGACTAACACATTGCCTCTATCTTATGGGCTGACAGCCCTGTGGACAGCAAATTCTCAGCTAACCAAATAAGGCACATTAAGTCTGTTCTCTGGTATGGCTCAATATTCTTTCCTAAATTTTTTTTTGAGTAGCTTTATTTTTCCAATGGTGAGTTGGTTAGTTCAAAGTCAACTTCTGCTGAATTCATTCTTGAAGTCAGTTTTTAAAGTGAGTTTCCTTAGTCCTTCAGACTTTTGTAAACCATTCTTTTTCTTTTGGGTTTGTCCTAAAGTATGTATTTCATGAGGAAGAACTATGGTTCTTATTTCTACAAGGCCAAAACACGTAGATCTTTCACACTAGTGAACACTAATCATTTTTCCTCTCTGCTTTTCGTTGCAGGGGTGGCAAGTCATCTATGTGTTCAGATTACTACTTAGACCTGAGTAGTGTAGGCAACAGAGATGGTTTTCACCTCTGACTTCTGCTCCCATATAATAGGAGGCTTCATTGCTACTACTTACTGTCTTAAACTAGCGCCTAAAATATACACACTCGCAAGAATATGTGTATATTCTTTTTCAAGAAAAAGAAAAAAAGGAGAAAGAAAGAAGAAACTGCATTTTATTCACTTAGGAGACTAGTCAGTTAAATTATATTTATAATACCAATTTAGTATTTTAATATTAATAGCACTGGCTGTTGATCAATACTGTTCACAAATTAAATGTAGTGCCTGTGAATCCTAACTGTGAATGGTCCTTGGTTTATAGTATTCAAATGCATTTGCTGAAACATTGAAACTTGTATTTTTCATCCAGGTATCCTGTTAATTTTTCCATCAGTTGCTTCTTTTTTTTTTTAGGATTTTTTGCTTTGTACTGTGATTTCCCAGACTGAATTGGATTAGTGGAAGCAGAAATATATAAACCTTAATGGAAATTTAGAACAGAAATTAGGTCAGCCTGCCTGAGGGGCCATTCACATAAGAGAAAATATGCTGGCATTCTGCTTATTTTTGCATAAAAGGTTTCTCCACTCAGAGAATGCTGACCAATGGGTAGCGATATTTAGAGATGATTGTTGGAAACTGTATACATTTATTGACTGGGGAGAAGATAGAGTTCCTCTTGTTTGTTGTTGTTTTAAACTGTCTGAATTCCTTTTTTGTGTATCAGAACTGCAGAGATAACACAGTTGGTGATTACTGCAGTGCTTGTGCCCCAGGCTACTATGGGAAAGTAATTGGATCTGTCAACGACTGCTCTCTTTGTGCCTGTCCCAGAGCCAACCCTGTTAGGTAATCAGAATTTATTAAATCCAATATACATTTTAGCATTCCAGATTTCTTGTTCTTTATGTCCCACCTACTCCTTGCCCTCCCCCCCATGACAAAAGGAGTTATCATTACATGTCCTTAATTATCATTACATGTCCTTAATTTTTAGACATTTGAAAGCTACCTATTATAGTAAATGGAGCTTACATTCTGAATTGTTCACAATTACTGGTAACTCTGTGAGGTTTTCAAATAAAAAGATTAAGTGATGTCAGTTTTTTCTCTAAGAGTAGATCAGCCACATAGAATGTTTTGTAGATAATAGAGTAAGTTGCTCTGACACATTTTAGTTTCAAATCTGGGTCTCTTTCTTCATTTGAAAAACAATGTTTTTGTATTTAACAAAGATTCAGGCCACCTCCAGTCAATGCAGAAACTTTTAATGAGATCAATCCTAGGGGAAGTACAAGTACTCTTTTGTTTGAAATTTATACATCTGTTTGGTAGAGGAACAGTTAACTTCATATTTTGAAAATCAAAATGCTGTGTAGGCTGTTTTTTCTCCAAGAGCTTGAAAAGCATATTTGTTGTTTGCTTTTGGATAATTGAATCAGAGTGAGAGTCTAGCAACTCTGATGTTCTCATGCAAGTCCTAGTTAGATATATACTATAGCCATATCATGCAGCATCCATTTTTCATCGTCTTATTTTTTAAAAGAAAGGCCATAAGGTGCTTTAGCATGTCATACAATAATGGAGTCTCATTGGGAAAGCAAAGTTTTTCAGAAACAATTTAAACTAAAAATTCTAGAGCACTGCATCAGGTTGAGCATACGATGCTGTTGCTTACAATAGTTAACCTGTGGCTTAAAGTGTTCTTTGTCTTTGTATGGTCTTCCATTTATGTGCTAGCAGGTATTTGTTTATCCTTCCTCCAGTTTTAGTCCCACTTGTGTCCTGAAAGGTGTTCAGGATTACCACTGTGATGCTTGTCTCCCAGGATATGAAGGACAGTACTGTGAAAGGTGAGTTACACACAATGTCCCCATTTATCCCCAATTCCTAAGGACAGTTTGATCAATGAGACATATTTTACCTGAATATATTATTCAGTGTTCATAAATAAATATATGAATGATTGATCAAGGACTTAGAGTGATGTGCTAGTTACTGTTAAGAAGCCATTAATTAAAAAACTATCAGTGATTCTCAAAGAAAAAAAACATCTAATTTCACGATGAATATCCCCTGATGTTCAGTGTCCCATTCCTCCCTTTATAGGTGCTCTCTTGGCTATTATGGTGACCCTCAGCTTCCTGGTGGCAGCTGTCATCCATGTCAGTGCAATCCAAGTGGCTCTGTTCATGTTAATTGTGATCGTGCAACTGGCCAGTGCTTCTGTAAGCAAGGTGTGACAGGACAGTTCTGTGAGGAGTGTGAACCAAGACATCTTCTTGTGGAAGACAAGTGTATTTGTAGGTGTTTTTTAAATTGTTTACTTTCCTAAAGGGCTTTCATCTGTTTCATTGATATTTACTTGCACGTGATTATTCCTTGAATGTTTTTGTGCTGCCAGGCGCTATTCTTTCTATGAAAGGAAAGAAATCTTAAACAACTTAGTATCTGTGTAAAAGCAGGTGGGGTTTGGACTAGATAATCTCCAAAGGTCTCTTCCAACATAACATCAGACAAGCAATTAATCTTTAAATGACTTAGTGTTACAGACAAGTTTAAGGAAAGACAATTTTAATACTTTTTTGCTGTCTGTAGCATACCTTTATTTGAAAATGTCGAATTCTTGTGTTGACCCTTTGGATGTGAGGTTGCTGTAGTAATACTTTTGGAGTTATCCCAGTTATATAGGCATTCTCCACCAATAATTAGTCATGTAATTCCTTATGAGAGGGTGGATAGCAGAAAGACACAGCAAGTACAGTAATCTGCTTTTACAATGAACTGGGATTTAGGACTCAGATTTTGCTTTGTATAAGTAAAAAAAAAACAAAAACAAAAACAAAAAACAACCCAAGGAATAAATGGAATTACACCACTCACTGTAAGCTTGAATTTCCTGTCTTTCTAACCTGTTTGAGTGAGTGTCAGTGGCATCACCCTGGATTTACAGCAATATAGCTAAATAGCCTCAATAAGTTTATAATAGAGGAAGCAGCTCAATAGGCAGCAGGATCAATAAGACTTGAATGTGTGCTGAGCTAAGGAGAGTATGTTTGAAATAAGTCCAACCTTGGTGCAGGAAGGGGAGGGCAACACTACAAATCTGTATACTCGAAATTATTATACTTAATCACTCTTAACTCAAAAGGTGAAGGGATATACTGTGCAAATCAAAGTAAGTTTCAGTATTAAGTGGGTTCTTTTTAATACTAATATTGCTTCCTTCTCTTAAAATGGTTTATTTAGCTTGTGATGACAACTGCACAGGAGTTCTGTTAAACAGTTTGGATAATCTCAACAAGGCCATACTTTCAATGAACCTCACTGGTGTTGCCCGTGTGCCCTATGGTATATTGTCAGAGTTGGAGAATGCAACAAAACATCTGAAGGTAAAATGAATGCACAAAGAGTAGAAATATTCAGTCACACCTTTAAAGCAAAACTTGCGGCCACTCACATGTGCCAGTAATTTAACAGAAGCCCTCCTGAAATTCAAGGCTTGAATGTGTGTGTGTCTAAGTGATACCAGATTAAGACCATTATGTTTGGTATAGAAATATACCTTAAGTTATTTAGCTGCCTGTATTACTTTCTTTTCATTTGTTGTACTAACATTTAAATAAATGGATGAATATATTTTTCAGTCAGCACTGTGTTTATTGAATGTGCTTATATATGTGAACATGGATTATGTGCATCCCTAAGACTGGCCCAGACCTACTGAAAACAAGGGGAATAATTTTCAGCAGTGAAATAGAAACATCAGGCCAGGTCTTTTTCCATTTTGGTCCCTTTGCTAAAGAGCTGCCAATGCATTGATCTTGAGGCTGTTCCCCTAGAGTGGTAGGCAGCTTCTGCATTAGCCAGGGTGCCTGGGATGCAGCACTTTGCTTTCCTTTTGATTGTGTGGCAATCCAAGTGCCTTACTCTGTCCTCTGTCTCAGGACACAAAAGCCAGGTAGAATGTTTAAGTGTTGGACACTTTCAGGCTGCTTGTGGTGAACTTTCTTTCCAGCTCCCCTTCCTCTTAACCAAAGCATGAAATACCGTGTTTTGTGGTTCTAGAAGGTCATTAATTGCTGCTGAGGATTAATTCCATGTGGTCTCTGCACAAAGCTAAACAGAATCCTCCCTACTTAATGACCACTAAAATATGCACATTTATTGATAAGACTCTGCCCAGCAATAAGTCAAGCGAGACGTGCTCTAAGACAGAAACAAAGCCATCTACTTTGTATTTCATCATATCACAACAAAATCAAAATGATGTCAGCCTTCTCGTTCTGCTGAATTTGGCAAATTAAGAGTTTGAATTAAAATTTCTTCTATTGAAGATGTAAGGCAGACTGAATTCCAATCAATGTACTTAAAAATGTTAATAATTACGATATCTGAAGGCAAACTTGATTAAATTACATGTTTATGCTTCAGCAGAGGTACTCTTATCCTTTAGTTTTAGTTGCTAACCTTTTAGTTATAAAGCTTCAGTTATGCTTCTCTTCCTTTATGTCATAAGGCATAAACATAATGAATTATTGTAATAATTTAAGGATACAACTGACTTGCTTTCTGTAATTGTTTGTGTTTGTATAGGAGCATAATCTTATAGGACTATAAACATTATTAATATGTAGCTTTTATTTAGCACTTTAATTATGAAATAAAGTAAAATCTTATATAAAAATAAAAGCAGTTTAAGTTTCTTTTTTAGTACATATGTGGGGTTTTTTTAACGTTAAAATCAAAGCCAGCTGTCACTCTCTTGGAAGCGGGATGCTAAAACTGATATAAAACCTCTTGTGACTATGGTGTCATTTCTGTTTATGTAAGGCCACAATGTTCTTTAAACAACTTAATCTTGAGGGTAAATTGGTAGTCTCATAATTTTTCTCTGTTCGGAAGCAGGTACTCCCCTCTTTCTGGCTAATCAAATATTACATTCCATTTTGCCTTGTACCAAAGTAACTGTAGATGGAAGCCAGAAAATCTCTGAGTTTGTTTATGTGAATTACAGCTCTTCTGTGAAGGGCTGTCTCCTGCACTGTACTGTGTCCTTGCCTCATGCTGGTCACTCAAGAACTTGACTATTTCCTCTTTTCTATGCACTAGGTGTGGGCATTTTAATAATGAGAGTTATCAAATCAGATCATCTACTCCTCATTGCTTCTGCATCTCCAGTCCATCCGAGGACTTCAGTAGTTCTGTGTTTCTAGTTAAAGCCTCTGGCTTTATTCCTCCTGACTTACCTAGACATACTTGCCGTCCCATTCTGGGTTTTTGAACTGGACTTTCAAAAAAAACCTTGCTGTGCTTTATCCCAGGAGAATTAAGGGCTTCAGCTTCTGTCTTTCACTTGTTCTTTTCCTCATGCTGAGGCAAAGACTTTGGAATTTCCACTTGACACAAGGCTGCTGGATAATCCTGTGTATTACTTATTTAAAAAGTTGGGCGAAATGATACTTATTATGGTATTTACAGTGATTGGCTCTCAAACATCTGAAATCTAAAAATAACCTTTCTCAGACTTGCTCTCTTTGTAAGAGATGCCTTAAGTTTCTTTGCATCTTTAGACAAGTGGTATTCTGTTGCAGGCCTTGACTGTATCAAATATGATGCACTTGGATACAATGGCAAATTTATTCCTGTATAGAGCAGTTTTGAGGTGACCTTGAAGCCAAATACAGCCTATTATTTTATTCTCTCTTGGTTAGAGGATCCACAGGGCTGCTTGTGTTACCTTATCGTGTCTGGAGGCCCAAAATCCTGACCTCCTGCGCACCATGCACTGGGTTTTGACGTAGAAACATATAGCTCTCCAGGGTCACTCTCACAGATATACCCTAGATGCAGCTTTTTCAGTAAGACCAGCTGCTGAAATAGTAGCAGCTGTGGGACAGGATGGAAGCATTTAATTTGATGGGCCTCGGAACTTCTCGAAGTAGCTTATTTGGGCAGCTCAGACTGTGGTGTAATTGAGAATCAGGAAACCAGAAATTATGCTTCCTTCTTATTACTCAGTTGAAAGTACAACATGGCTAGATCCTTGTTTCCTTATTTAAAGAAATGACACTTTGTTGCATGAACTGTATGTATGCAATTACTTCATGTCACCATATGTGCTTTGCAAATCAGTCATTTAAAACATGTAAATAATCCAAATAGTATGGATAGTTATTTTCTTCCCAGAACTTTTCTGGACACACAACAAATCTTCAAATTACATTGTGCTGTTTCTTCTTGTTTCTTACAGGGGTCTATAGTTCCTAGAGAAGATCCATCTTACTCATTAGCTACAGCAAAAGAAAGCCTTCTGAGTTTATCAGGAGGAATTGATCAGCTGCATGAAGAGGTAGGTGCTGGCTTCTTTATTCTTAGCCTTTCTGGAGAAAACCTTTTGAGGTCTTATAGTATGGTAAAAACATGCTAGCGAGATGTTTAGAAATTTTTAAAAAACTTTAGAGTTCAATTGAGTCCATTCTGTAGTCTTTCTGAGGCGGGGAGTTAATTGGTCTGTGGAATTCTTCTGCAAACTACAGTGTTTTATGATATTGTACAGGAGGTTTACATGGTTTCTGTTAAAGTTCAGAAGCTTTTTTTTACTGTGATCATTTAAGGCCTTAAAACTGCAGAAAGGGAAATATTTCTCACTGGTTTTAACATTCCAGTTTTTCAAAATTATGTCATAGCTGAATATTCACCAAAAAGTCTTTGATACCTATAGTATTGTTTTTAAAATGATCACAGCATGAATGTTGAAAATCCACATGAAAATTAGACAACATTTGTATTTTTTATTCAGTTTTAACACAAGAAAAATTTTAGATAGAAAATTGACAATAGTACTTCAGCCATTAAATCTCAATTGCTGACCATATGTACCTATAATTTTCTGGCCCTGTAGATGTAATCTAATCACGTGCTTGCACTAACAGTGTTGTTATTGCTAATAGTGAAGTATCTAGAATAGCGATTTTCTGAAGATATATTAGTCGTAGCTAAAAAAAGAAAGTAATATTTACATTGTTTAAGGAATAGCTTTGGTAATTATGATCTTACTGATTATAAAAATGATTGATAACACAATTCTTCACTGATATCAGAGGCTGGAACTTTCAATATAATTAAGGCATCTGCAAGCATGGAAGCATCAGAAATTAATGAATCAACTAGGTCTACCTTACTAAAAAAACCATTGTTTATTCTCACAAAGTATTCTCAATATTGGGGGAAAAAAAAGTATAAAAACCACAGACATTGTCATGAATTAATCAGTGTTTTAGGAGAACTGTCAAAAGTTATCTCTGATTTTATTCTAGTCTTCTAGATTTTTGAAAAAAGCTTGGCAGCTTAACACAATGACTCAAGAAACCAGGAATAAAAGTCAAGAACTGACTGGATTTATTGACACAGTACATACAACTATCAAAGGTATCCTGCTTTTAAGATATTTCCACTTCTTTACAGAATTTAGAAGGGTATTTGCTCCACAACTCTTAAAGAACTATTTACATGGAAAGTGCTGCAGTTTGTAGAGGGGGTTCACATATATCTTTTTTTAATGGTATGACTAAATTGTTTACTTTCCTACTTAGTACTTACTGAAGTTGCTATGTCACTAAATGAAACACTGGGCCTGGATCTCCCACTGTCAAATATTACATCTCAGAGCCTGCAGGATGATATTTCTGCTCTTCTGGATGCATTGCGCAAGAAAGATTTTGTTCAACAGCACCATAATGCCACCAGTGTTCTAAAGTAAGCCTGTTCTACTGAAAACTTTATTTTGCATATGTCTATACTATGCAATACTGCTTTTTGGAGAGCTATCTGGAGAAACATTGCACCATAATAAGAGGCGTGATAGATAACTAGCCCAGGCAGAGCTATACAGACTCTGAATTTGGAGTTACAATTTGAAGATATTTGGGTATCCCACATGATACTAATATAGCCAAAGCCTGTTCATTTGGATGTGATACAAAATTCCCTTTGCAATAAGTGAAAAGACTCACTTGTTTCAGTTGGTTACAGATCTGGCCCTAATACATATCTCCTTGTTGGTTTTGGCTAGGAGACATCATAGAACTGTCTCAGTCAATGACAAGCCCAGGAAGTCAGGCCAGCTGAAGGACATGACAATTTATTGTCATCGGAATATATATCACATTGATTTGCAAACGAAACCAAGGCATTTATTTCAGCATTCTGGGCTACTGTTTAGGATTGTATTCTGTTGTCTTGATTTTTTTCCTCAGTTAAAGCCTATTTTAAAATGGCTTTTTTATTCATTATTAGTGCTTATTGCCAGACTTGTCAATACAAAAGATTGACTGTTCCAACAGTCAGCAAAATTTTTGTTCCAGCTTCAGAAATACTAAGTATTGCCCTAGCCCACCAAAAGCTGTAAGATTGTTAACATTGGCTTCAAGGGACAAAGATTTAGACCAGAGTGGAACATTTCTGAAAATTTGACTTTTCTTTATTAAGTGCTTTGGATTAGGCAGGATAGAATGCTTGTGCTGGTAGCATGTCTGACTTTGTTTAACAGACTTGTGCTTGTCCTTGTGCTGAATATTAAATTATACAGAAGCTAAATGGACATGAAAATGGACTAGAAATGTACCATTTATTCTTATATGTATTAGGAACTTCAAATACCTTTTTTTGCACTTACAAAAATGTCTCATAATGTCCTGTTGCATAGTAACAGGATGTTCTGACTTTCAACATCAGCTTTTGAGCTGTTACACAGGGCATTTGTAAATTAACTTGTTCAATTCTAGGGTCTGTTGAAATTTCTGGAAAGTTCTCTGATAAGTGTTGTTTGAGGGATTGAAGACAGTTAAGAAGCTCTGCAGAATTTTGTCATGCAGTGGAGCTGTAAATTCACAACTGATTTAAATAAGCAGCTTGACAGTCCATACTTTGGAGCACAGAAATTACCACATGGCTCTCAGTGCACTGAGCTTGTGATGACATACTGTTAAGCAACATTTCATAACTGAGGTATCAGCACATTTGCTACGTAAGGCAAAGTTCCCAAACAATTTGGAATAGAACCTTTTTAATCTAAACTGAAATAGAAGCCAGTACTATCTTGTAAAATACTTTCGGTTTTGTAACTTTTTTAAGGCTATGGCTTCTAAGTGTAAGGACTCTGAATAATTAGTTTTAGGAATTGGATGCAAATGCACATCTGCTATTCAATAAGAAAGATGGAATGTGTTTTGCTGTGTATAACTGAAGTAAACTAGGTTTCTTTTGCTTTGGCTAAAGTTCTAGATGATTTGAAATGAGATTAAAAGGGATAAATGTTTATGTAAAAGTATCAATTCAGGAGTTGCAGTGTGCAACATATGTGCTGAAATGAAGAGAAACAAAGGAATAGACTTTCAGGATCATTTTCAGTTCAATTCCTTCAATACTGGAAAGTGTTCAAATGGAGATCCAAATATTTCCAAATAGAACAGCTGAAGTGATTAACTACCGACAAATTTTGGGTGATCTGGTATTTCCCAGATAATGTCTGTTACTGATTAAAAAAGATTAAGTGCAGAGATTGCTCATTTCATTGGGCATTTTAATGAGGCTAGCTATTTTTATTTGATATTTAAACTTTCCAGGACTCTTAGGTATACGTCTTTTAAGTTCTGGTTACTTGTTTCTTTCCAGTGTCAATCCTCATAACTGATGTTTTGATCCTACATTCAAAATATGAATCACTACTTTTAAGATATAGAGCAGTTCCAGAGGAATGTTTCACAGATTTTGACATGAGGAATGTCCCAAATTAAGTCCAAGCAAATGTGATTTATACTAGCCCCCTTCTCCTCTAGTCACCACATACAAAGTTTATGAATTACTGCCCTCTCCCCCAGTCAGTCATCTTTTTATGTGGTAAGATGAGTAACTAAGCTAGCATGTGCATCTATGCTATTATAGAAAAAAATTGCAGACTTTGTAAAAAGATCCATTTAAATTAATTTCACAAGACCCCATTTTCTCCTCAAGAAATCTATGCCTAGGTTTCTCCTTCACTGTTTATTTTCTGATTCCTCTCTTTGTCAGAGCTGCAGAAAATGTGTTGATCCAGGTTAAGAAAGAGTATGTTAAACCCCAGCAGGAGCTTGCTGAACTAAAAAAGGATGCAATCCATCTCTTATCAAAGCACAACAGCAGACTGCAAGATGCCCAGGACCTGGTGAATGAGGCGCTCTCTAACGTTAATGAGACCAATCGTTTGTTCCCTCTTATCTCTAGCAACCTGGCGGAGTTAAATGTAAGACTGGACAATCAGTGTTGTTGCATAAGAAATATCAAATATGAAATTGTGTTTAAAAGCTGCTTTTTAGACTTCAACAGAATTGTACCTCTTTAAACATGTTAATATATATGATACCTTAAAAACTCAAAGGAAACCAGACCCCTGTTAGAAAACAAAAAAATGATTATGTGTTATGTGAACTCACCTGCACTAGCTGACTTTACAGACTATTATAAAACACTTGGTTTATGCTATAGGACAAAAAGCTAAATATAAAGGAAGGTGAAGAAGTCTCAACTATGCTTGTTAAGGAAGGGAAGGTCCTAGTGAAAGCTGCTGCTGCTCTTGCCGAAGATGTAAAGAACTCTACATCTGTAAGTTCTTAAGTTTTAACATCTTCTTTGACACTCTCAGGTGTAGTTTGCTATTAAAAAAACCAAGGAAACCATTTTGTTGTGCAGAATCTGGAGGTCCACCAAGATGGGTTAGTCCTATGGAGCACGAAACTGCGACACCATGTGGATGAGCTGGTGATGCAGATGTCTGTGAGAGGAGTGCTTGACCTGGTATACAGAGCTGAGGACCATGCCACCCAGTTCCAAAGACTTGCAGATGCACTAGAGAGGTGATAAACTCAAGAAATATGAAATTTGGAGAGATTTACAGTAGTGTCATATTTAAATTAAAATAGTTAGTAGCTTAATCCACTGAAGGAATTCCCTAACCATGTTAGGGGAGTTGTACTAGATGATCTTGAAAGTCCCTTCCAACCCAAGCCATTGTATGATCAATTTTTATTCCCCATTTCAAGTGCTTTTTACTTTTAATGCAGTGTACCTTTATTAAATGATATGGAGGGGGTTGGTTAGTCTCACATTTCATGTGGCTGACTTACAGAGTAACTAGTGAATTAATAAATGCCAAGTGAGTATATCATGGTATGTCTTGAAAAGCTTTTGGTCTGTGTATGAATATTTCTTGAACATTATATCTCTGAATCTCATCAAGAAACTATTTGTACTATGCCTGCACTATTGTTGCTTCAAAGCATCTTGCAGAAATGAGTGGGTTGCTCAAATCCATTCAAATGCACCCCTAGAATTTGAAAGTTGGGAATTCATTCCAGTTAATTAATTGGAAACTAGTCTTCTGTCCCAGAAATCCTTCTAGGATTCTTGCTGTTTTGTATTTTAAAGTCAGCAGATATATGTTAAAAGTTAAATCATATGATTGGAAAATTTGCATCTATTTTGAGTTTGAGAACAGAAAATTTTGTTCTAACACTGAGCAACATTGCTGACTTCCCTGCAGCCAGATAAACTCAATAAAGCAAAATTTAATACAGAATGGCTTTCAGATGCTTGTAATTTCCTCCTAGATTCTGTTATTTCTCTACTTTGCTTATAAGCTCCAGCTAGGAACTCGGTTTTGTTCTGTTTAGGTGATGTGATTTGTTCGTTCTAAGTGTCTTTACAAACTGAAAAACTGGCCATAAACAAAAAGGATCAAAATAGAAAAAAACTAGATAAAAAACTTCTTTGAACTGATTTTTTTCAATGCAAAATAATGAACTTAAAGCTCCTTACGCAACATAGGGCAAGACGCGCTCAAAAAAAAAATGAGCGCATCATGTATTCTAGAAAGATGTGCATGTTGTAACTGAAGTCGTGGAACTTAGTATCTTAGTTAAGCACTGTCATGAAAACAGAATTGCCTGTTAATTCTTTTATTTAGTGGCCTCTCTGAAGTAAGAAATGTGACTCTGAACACAACTGCTGCTGTCTATACCCACTCCAGTGTTAAAAGTGTGATTGAAAGAACAGAGAGTTTGGCTGATGATGCATCTAGAGTTGTGAACGGCCCCTTGGATTTAGTAAGTATCAATGTTAGTATTTTAATTAATGTCTTTCCCTTTCTCATTTTGGAATATTTGTTCTAATTGGTTTTGTACTTGCTGAAATTTGAGTCTTCTTATTGGAGGCATGTATGGCAGTCCGTCCTACCAATTAGTATATACTGTATCCTGAATCTGTATGTCAAAGCAGTAATGGTACTAGATTTCATGTTCTGTTTACTTTGCTTTTCTCTCTGCCACAGTACCATTTTACCTTTTTGTTTGTTTCTTCTTTTAATGTTTAATGCATGGTTATCTGGACTGGACTTGATTCTACAACTGTTTATATCAGTTATCTGACAAGCATTTCTGTAGAACTTAGGTTCCCAAAGGTCTGGCACTTCCTTCCACCTTTGGAATTCTTCAACCATCTTTTTATTTGACCTGTCCTTCTTCCATTTCTATATAGGTATTCCCAACAACAGATATTTCTCTTGGTCAAGGATATTTCATAACAAATGTATGTTTGTGTCTCATTTGCCATCCCTCTGCCTTGCAAGTTTATTAGGTTGTTATTGAAACAGTAGATTAAAAAGATCTGACCAGTTACCAGTCTGACCTTATTACTTTCATATTTTTCTATTTCCCCTCCTCTTGTCTCTTTCTGATTTTCATGATTGTAAGCCCAAGGAAGGAATGGGATATGTTTTACATGTGTCATGCACATTATGCCTGGAGAAACAAATATGTGATAACACATACACATGATAGTGATCAAAATAGTTGGCATTGTTCTGTGAACTTGTATATTATTTTATAGCAGTCTGTGTTATTAAAGCTTTGTTCAGCATGAATCCTTTAAGGTACTTTTCCAGATTTTCCGGTTGGAGGAATGGATTAAAAGAACAATTTAAAGACTGGAATTTTGAGATATTTCACTTTTAATTGTTCAGTGCTGGGAATTTTTATGTCGGCCTAGAACTAGAATTACTGATGTTCCAAAAGGCAACATTGTATCAGTAATAGTGTTCGAATTAGAATTTGGTAGGTTTTGTTTCAAAGTTGTCTTTTTTTTTTTTATTAACTCACAAAGAGATTCAATGTCATGTTCTTGGACAAATGATTGCAACTTGTATTTTTTTAATTGATGCTTAATAAGGTAATAAATAGAGTATCTCATTAATAATGAGAATGTTCAGTAACTTGAAGTAGACATCCCGAGATACTTCATGTTTTCAGTTGAAATTTTTGGTTTTCACCTGTGGCAACTGATACTTTTTTTTTTGCAGCCAGAGGAGTCTCTCAGTCTTCTTGGAAAAGAAACTCTACTTCTTAGCTCCAAATTTCAGAATGAAGCTAAAAATCTGAAGAAAAAAAGTGATGGTCAGTTATTCAGAGTTCTCATTTCTGCTTTTATTTCTTTTTCTATATCCTGTTTTGTGGTGGGATTTTTGTGTGTTTTCATTTTGTGTTTTGTTTTTTCTTTTTTTTTAAATGAGCATAAGCCAAGGTAAAATACTGCATATAACTATGACAATATACATATTTCCATACAATGAAGATTAACATATTATGAAGTCATGTAGTATTTTTTGGATAAGAGTACAATTTTTCTCTGTAAACATTTAATAAATTGGCCTTCACTGTACCTCATTTACCTCCAAACAATGCTTTCTCTAAATGGTTGTTTTTCCAAATTTTATGAATTAAATCATTAGAGATTGTACAGTAGACAAAGAACAAACATAATTCTTGAAGAAATCCATTAATCCAATTTTATCTAATAAATCATGGATTACACAAGTATGTAGGATGATATTAAATCATAACCAATTTTACTTGTTCCTTCTACACCGCTGCAATACAGCAACAAGCTGAACATTTTTTGTCTATGCAAAGTGCCTTTTGGCTCAGTGTCCCTCTACAAATTCCCAAATCCTTTTGGTTTTTTATTTCTCCAAAGATATCAGCAAGGCATTGAATTCTGCACTGTGGAAGTTCAAAAGTATTTTGAACATAGGCTTTGTGTAGGAGCAGAGGCTGTCCCTAAGGGAAATTTTGGGCAAAATTGGACAGAAAGTGAATGTTTTGCAGAGATAAACTGTAACTGCAAAATGGTCTTTGCTTTTAATATCAATGGCTTTACAAATATGTATGCATTTTATGTAATATGGATGGACAGAATACATACCTTTTGTTCCTTCCGTTCTATATATTTTTATTTCTAGTGAGAGGATTCTGCAAACAGATGACAAAGAAAGAGAAACACTTCTTTGACTCATGTCAGATATCACAAAAAGTGAAGAACATCACAAAAATTATAAGAGTTCACAATAATGGAATGATTTTAATTTAGAGCCTTTTCCTGACTATGTTTCTACCAATTCAGTTTGATAGAATTGCCCAAAAAGGATGTCTTTGAATGGAACAGTGCCCACAGGAGCTTATCTGTGCACACTGCATTCATTTTGCATTCCTGCTTGTAAAATGCAATTTCTGTTGGAAAAAAAACCAACCCCAAAGTTCCATTGATTAAATAAGTGAATGCTTGTTATCCCTATACACAGGGCTTGTGTGGGTTGTATGGTATTTGTTTATGGATAGAAAAATCACAGTTATTTCTTCCAACAGGCCTTTTATTTGGATTGGATGGATTGAACAAAAAGGTAGAAAAGATTCAGAGAAGTACTAATAAAATTATCCACCAGATGAACGATTCCCTGTTGACACTAAGAGCATTGCCTAATGGTAAGTGAAATTTATATTGACATTCTCCTTATTAGAGAACTGTCTAGTGCAATTGTAATAAAATCCTGTTAATGGTCTGATTGCAGAGACTTAGCAATAACCTATAGTGGAGACTTAGTGAGCCTCTTCCCTTACAAGGAATAGTTTACATTTTTTTAGTAAACCCATGAAACATAACTGGGTTATCATAAAAGGACTCTAGTCTGATTGCCATTTCACACTGCTGTAAATCAGGAGGGGCTCTGAAAGCAATATAATTACACTGGTATGAGAAGAGAGTGAAGTCCTAGAATATTTAATCCTACATAGAGAGTAACTTATATATGGAACTGTGAGGTTTTGCTTTCTTTTGATAGCTTGTTTCAAAATTCTTTATACTGTGCTGTGACTCTTATCTGCATCTAAATGGCTTCTTGTAAAAGCTGACTTCATTTAACCTATTAAAATGTTCTTTCTGTGCTTTTCCAAAACAAAAGAATTCCCTTTAAGAGAAAAGTCATTACTTTGGGTAAACGCCAGACTTAGGGTTCATGGAAACTAATAGAGAAAATGTCTTTGAAGTTGTGAATAAGAGGGTCTGAAATACTTTGCCAACCTTAGTATGTTTTTTTTTAAGGTAGAAAAACACTCATAAAGACCTCCTGCCTGGGTTGTTGGGTTGTACTGTACATCCAGATTAGAATGCTAAGTCCAAAGCTTTAAAATACCCATTTTACAACTCAGGTTCTTAACTCACACTAAAGGGTAATATTAGTGATAAAGTTAAACTGGATATTAATTGCAGTATGCTATCATCTAACCTAAAGATAAACATTGAAAATTAAGGCATTATTAAAATCATAGGACTGTTCCCCTTAACTCACAGATTAACATTGTTTGATTTCAGTTTTGTTGTTACATTTCTTGAAGTTTTTTCTCTTTTTGTTTTGTGGGTATTTTTTATTATTATCTGGGCAGAGATTCATGGTGACATTGCCCTCTGTATAGGGTACTGGTGGTGAAGAAGGATCCCTGCAAACCTAAATCAGGCCTTTTGTGCCAGCAGCATCATCTTCCCACTATTCTGGGCACAGGGGGTGTAAGGTGTAGACTGAGATTGGGAGTGGTGCACTCACTATATAAGTAATCGCAGCCCAAAGCAAAGGGTATAATAGACCTTTTGTCTCACCAGCTTTCTGTAGGATTCAAAATATAAGTCTCAGACTAGTGACTCTGGGTGCCAACACTTACTTAGGGAACTTAAACACTATTAGCCTGATGTATTCATATAATCTTCCTGCTGAGATAGGCAGAATCAAGTTCCCCATCACTGCCTTCTGTGTCTGTGTTATATTCAGAGCTGGTCATGAAAAATAAAACATGTTTCCTAGAATTCAAAACTTGGGTTAATCAAGTCTTTTGATCAAAAGACTTGAAATCTAAACTGATAAGTGTTAATTAAAATTGCTGCAAATTCTATTATTTATATATGTGTGTAATATTTTTGTTATTATATACCTTTGTGTGTGTGTATGAATAAACATAACTACATCTATAGCTAGATCTGTATCTGTATCACCAGGTTGGGAGCATTTACCATGTTTTGTGTCCAAGGCCATAGCCATGGCCATATTCCAACTTAGTAACTGGGCAAGAGGCATTGCACCAGCCTCCTGGCACTCCAGTTTCACAGAAGGTAAACTTCCCACTCTGTAAGCCCTGGCACATTCAACAGTTAAGAAAAGTTAGATCACAGTAGGTCCTGGTGTGGAGCTCCCCTCACAGACTGAAAAATACAAACGAACAAACATGTAACTCTTACTGTGAAAGGAATGTAACTGACAGCATTTCTAGTGTGTTGACTATGTTTGTAACTGTGGTGTTATGAAGTCAGGCCTTTATTAACCCAAGTATACATGAAAGCTGTGAATTTTTTTTAACCTGGGAACTGTGTTTCAGATACAAGGAAATACATGCTTGAAGTGAAAGAGCTGGCTGTGTCTGCAAACACCAGTGCTGTGGTAGGTTTAAGTCACTTTGGGGATTTCAGTCAAAAGCTGCTGAATACTTCTTCTACATTGTCCCGAGTTAATGACACATTGAGGAAAACTAGTGAACTTATAACTGATTCATCAAAAGCTGGTAAGTTTGCTGCTTCATTGCTCTTTAGAAATGTCACTGCTTGCAGAAGCAGTACTAATATTCAGTTTTAATAGGCATTAAATGTGAGTCTGATGGACTAAAAGTTTCTTCCTAATTCAATAAAAATGTGCTAACTTTTAAAAAGATGTCTAGAGGAGTCACATTGGATACCCTTAAGCATGCATATTCCTTACTGATGTTTCAAATTGCTGAAAACAAAATGGTCAGGAACAGGCTACCTTGGCTAAGTATTTTAGCAATGAACATGTACATTTCTCTTTCAACCTGCCTCAACATTTCATTTGTGTTTTGGCAGCAATCATAGCTGAAAAACAAGTTAAAGAAGTTGAAGTACAAGCAAGTCTTTTATTGGATAGGCTGAAGCCTTTGAAAATGCTAGAGGAGAACCTGAACAGAAACTTATCTGAAATCAAAGAGCTCATCAGCCAGGCCCGCAAGCAGGCAGCATCTGTAAGTTCCATCATCCCAGACTTAAACAGCTTTACTTTCACTTTTTAGCAAGAAAGTTCTTTGAGATAAGGAGCCTAAAACTTACTGTCAAAGTACCTGGTTGTTCTGGGATCTCACTGAAGTCCAAGGGCACTAACTGATGCTAAAAGCATACTGGCAGGGCTGTTGGTACACTTTGTAGTTTTACCTTCAAGTTTCTTACTGCATTTGTGAGTTTGTCAGAACAACAAGGCAGTAATTTATTTACTATTGCCTTTTGTTTCCTGTAAAAATAATGAAATACAGTATGTCAGAAAGCAATCACAGAGGTATTTTGGTAAGGAAGAGACATGTGAGGGGATGGTGCTGCCATTCTTTTTAGGACAAGATGTTAATTTCTAAGCTTATTTTAGAGGTTAATGAGGGTTGCCTCCATATAACATCAAATATCATTACAATTTTTTTAACAAGACTGTTGATTCTATCAATAAATTTGTCATCTATACCCTGCCATGTCCATATCCATATCTTCTTCTTTGCAAGAAGCTGCTGTGCAACCAGAATTCTTTTAAGACAAATAATACACTTGTTTTTTAATCTCTGCCCCCCACTTAAAGACAATAAAAGTGAATCAACTGTATTATGGACCTCATTAAACTGTGAGTGGAATATGAAAATGACTTTGCCCTCAGTAATATTTGGTGTGTCTTTGGCTTTAGTATAGGCATGTTATTGTAAGGTTTAGGAGGTTTTGTTTTAAAAAATAAGAGACTTTCAGTTCTTTCTGCAAATCTCTTTCATTACATGGTTATTGCTTCTCTGTCACAGTCTACTGAAGCGTAATGAATCCACTGCAGAAAAGAGGGAGTAGTATTTTCTGAAGTGTCATAAACTACAGAGGTTCCTGGTGGGGTGAAAAGAAGTAATAGCAAAATCCCATTGTCCAGTTCTGAGTTTGTTCTGTTTTTTGGTAAACTTTTACTACACGAGAGAAACTTTATATATCTATTCATATGCATGTGCACATGTGTGCTTTATGTGTTTAGTTGATGCAGGCATATTCAATGAAGTTGCTGAAGTTGAGGCTTTTTTGTTAAAATGGGTTTTCTGTCATCATGCTACCAAGCTCCTTGTAGTTTGGCTGCATTTAGCTTGAATCAGTGTCCTATCAGTATACCAGGCAGTGTTCAAGGAGTTAGTGGTCTGACAATGGGAATATGAATTTCTCTACTTAATCTTAAAAAAGTACAACTTGTAATGTATCTTTTGAATAGTCATGCAAACAGTGTTGTAAAATTTGAAATAACCAGAATTACTGCAGACTGTCTGCCTTCTAAATTAAAAAAAAAAAAATCTCTCAACATAGACTAGAAATTGCTTCCTTTTTTTAAAGGTTTTGAATTCCTGTATCTTCATTCTCTAATATTATTACCGTGGCTTTTACTAATATATATACTTCTGACATTGTTATTTTCTGAGGTATTTGAATAGATAAATTTACTGGCTTTAAATCTCCTAATTGAATGAGTGAATGATGACAGAATTTGTTCTATTTGTGAACCTCTTTGTCAAGTTGATTCCTAGGAGATTGCTATGATCTAACCCAGTTAGCAATACTTAGATTGCATGAAAGTATCTCAGTAAACAGCTTGTATTTGTTGGTCAGAAGCTAAGTACATATTCCAGAAATATGTGCTGTGTACACTCAGTCTTGTTTAGATTCCATTTCCTCCTTTCGCTCCCCTAGATTAAAGTTGCAGTGTCAGCAGACAGAGATTGCATTCGTGCCTACAAACCCCAAATTTCATCTATGAATTACAACACCTTAATGCTCAATGTGAAAACTGCTGAACCAGATAACCTCCTTTTCTACCTTGGTAGCAATGGAAAGGTAAGTTTCTGGCATACAGTTACTGAAGGTGATAGTAGTAAAATGTTTTCAATGACTATATATATGGTTTTTCTTACTTGACTTCAAACTAAGTATCCAAGTGAGGCCCCTGGCAGACAAATGTGTTCATTAGGGGTGGATATATTTTTGTGCCTTAGGTAATTCGAGAGATCCTCAAAGGTAGGGAATAAAAAAGCACCTGATTTCTCAGCATTGCATCTTGGCCATGTCATGAAACTCCCCCTTCCTTTTCCCATGCCGTGCATTAACTTCATGGAATGTAACACCCTGTGATGCTTTCATATAGCATGCTGGAGTGTATCAAGCAATTTGCCTGGTATCACAGAGAAAGTACTTGAATTTGGCCCTCATGAGCATAGTGCATCCACTCACTTGAAATGGAGCGTGATGGCTGTCATGTTGACCTCCTCTTCCTTCCTTCTGTAATCCTAATAAGTGCACAGCTATTAGCTCTTTGTGGCATGCTATAATGTGATAGTACTTTTTCATAGACTGGTAGGTCACTTCACATACACTCAGAAGTGCATATTTCTGTATGGCTACATGTGTGTGTCCATCACAAGTTCTTAATATATCTATAAAGAAAATATGCACCTACTTGTATATAAGCAGAGGGTTTTTTTGTTTCATTAGAAATAAAAATGAGTAAAAACTTACTGGGCCTGATTTTGCTAAAAGTCAACTGCCATAATATGGGATGTAGGGACAGGAGTCTGGAAAGACTTTCTCAGTGTTACATGTTAGAAGACACAAAGCAGAAACTACATGTTTGAAGCCCTGTATTAGAATAAGCCCTGTTGTTTTTCAGACAGACTTCCTTGCGGTGGAGATGCGACGTGGTAAGGTAGCTCTTCTTTGGGATTTAGGCTCTGGATCAACAAGAGTGGAATACCCTGATCTTCAAATTGACAACAACAAATGGCATAGAATACATGCAACCAGGTAGTTAAAATGAGAATGGCCTAAATGTAGGATAGGAAATTTGATTATTATTAATTTTAATGAGATGGCTGTATTGTAGAAATGTCCAGCTACTTAGTGAGTGAACTTGGCATAAACAAGACAAACCATCTTCTGAGTTTTCCACTGACAACATTTTTATTGTCCTTAAAAAGAGTAGCCAATAGCATGTGTTGGTTAAGCCTGGTGATTTCTGAGATTATTTATTAGTATTTGTACTTGGCAGGTTTGGAAAAACAGGTACACTCAGCATAGAGGAAATGAACTCCAATCAGAAGCCTTCATCTAAAACTGCAACCTCTCCAGGGACAGCCAGCATACTGGATGTTAACAAATCAACCCTAATGTTTATCGGAGGACTTGGAGGGCAAATCAAGGTTAAATTCTGAGATTAGCAGTCTGTAAAACATTTTTATCATGTTTGAGGTATACTTTTGACTTGTAACAAATCATGCAATTACTTCTTTCATCAAGAAATGCCAGGTACTCTGAACATAAAGCAAAGATGCTATAAGGATATTCTAGTATCCTGAAGTTAATTTTGCCTAGAAATTTTTGCATAAAGGGTTAACCAGGACAGGTGTGTGTGCATGCATGATACATAGATATTACACAATGAATTTGTTTTTCTTTTCCTTCTTCCATGGCTTCTTCTAGTTTGCCATTGTTATTCATGCCATAAGGCATGTAAATAGGTCAAGGACATAGTTATTTTACTTTTTTACTTGCTGCAAAACTGTCTTTATGATTTAAATCATAATTGTTATTATTTATGCTAAAACGTGTTGTTCTCTTATTATGATTTATATCTAACAAAGTTAGAATTCATGGAAAACAAACAAGCAAAAATTTGGCTGCATAATTTTCAGAGTAGTTAACATTAATTGTATTCATGAAGTATTTTTTGTCTTACAGAAATCGCCTGCTGTTAAGGTGACCCATTTTAAAGGGTGCATGGGAGAGGCATCCCTGAATGGCAAATCTATTGGTCTTTGGAACTACATGGAAAGAGAGGGCAAATGCAATGGCTGTTTTGGAAGGTATTTTGTCTCACTTTTTGGTAACAGATTCAGAGTAATTTACATCTGTATTATATATTTCTGTGCTAGCTAAAAATAATGAACTCAGACAAATTGCAGTGTTTCATTTGTCATTACCTTACAGTTCTGAACACACTAATCTGAATGTGCCAGTGGTGTCAAATAATTTAATTGCATGGAATTTTATCACCTTTTCAGAGGAGCTCTATTGCTGTGGTCTATTTTGTGCATTGGAAATAGAGACTGCCAGCAAACCAAACTATTTTGGAATGTTCGCTTTCCAGTAATTTCCAGCAAGACAGATTTATTCATTCCTAGGATAAGAAACAGTGTAAAGCATTCCTGTAAAAAAAATCCATAGCAAAACTGTAGCCACTGAACTTGCTACTGTTCTTGTAATTGTTGTGAAAGGGGACTATAGACCATACTATTTTTATGCTTAAGGAATTGAAAAGAAATATGCTTGACTATATTGCCTTTTGCAGAATGTTTTATGTAGAAACAGCAGAGGGTGCTGCTTGATTATATGAGATATTTTTTACAAGTATTATATTGCAGGGAAAGGGTCTAACAGAACATGTATTCTACGTGCAATTACACAAAGCATTTTGATAAATAGATGACATGTTTTAAGTAAGAGGGTGTATGTTGTCACAATTATTTTTTACTTAAGGAATTGATGGGGTTTTTTTTTCATATATCAGGGAAGAACATTTTTTTATCTTGTACACATCCTTCCCCACAGCTAAATCCTGTATTTTGAGATTCTATAATGAAAGTGGCCTTTGGCTGGAATCCTTCAGTTATTCATAACATCAAGATTAAGTCTCTTTCCACACTTTCTAATCATATTGCCTGGGGGCTGCACCAACTGATATAATCTTTTTTATATTTTATATAAAGATGACTGGAAAACCACAAATCTTCAGTTAACATTTTAAACTCATTTTCTGCTTCCATAGCCCACAGGATGAGGACACTTCATTCCATTTTGATGGCAGTGGATACTCAGTTGTGGAGAAGGCACTTCGCTCAACCGTGACTCAGATAATAATATTTTTCAGTACCTTTTCACCTAATGGGTTGATTCTATATCTTGCTTCAAATGGCACTGTAAGAAAATGGATCAGATTCTTAAGCTGTCAAAAACTGTGTTTAGATCACTTGATGATTTCTTGCTTTCTTCTTTGTTACTTTTCAGCTTATGTATATTGAACCAAGTTATTAACTTTGTATAGATTATCACCTGTGATTAACATCATAAGCCAAAGGAGTAAAGACAGGAACCCTAGAGATAACTCCTTGCAGCAAATATTCGCATATACTAAGGGCAAAATTAAGTAATGAAAATAATTCTCCATGATTTGTTTTAATTCTAGACTAAAATTAATGATTATTTAACTAAAGGCAAGACAAAGAAACAGTAGGGCAACAAACTAGTTCTGTTCATTTGGAGGAACCTTTGCAGAATGTAAAATCTTTTGGAACTGAGCTTGCAGAAGGACAATATTGAATGGGCATATTGAATTAAATCCATAAGATGAGAATTCAGTAAACTGAAATAAATTAAATAAAACTCCCTGCAACAGCAATATAACCTAGACCTATCTCCAGACCTTCACTGTCATGTCATGCAGTTTACCACATACTTAGCTGGTGGCTTTCTTTTCCTGAAGGAGGACAAAGCTTTCTTTAGACACAGATTGCTTCAGAGTCACTGCATTATTCATTTGCTTTGTTATGTACTCACTGCCTGAATATATTGCACAATGATATCTGACTTAAGTTTTACGGTGCAGAGAGGGCACTTTTAATACAATTCAGAAAGTCTTTTTTTTACTGCATGAAGAAGCACTTTGCTTCTTGCAGAAAGAACATTGTAGTGTTTGATCATTATGCCAACAGTCAAATCAAATTACTCTTAACTTCATCCAGAAAAACCCAAATGTGACATTTGTTATTTAAACCTTACTCTGCTGAGTAATCAAGACTGATGATGCGTTTAAGCAAGAATAACAACAAAACAAAACAAAAAGACATCCTTGTAAGGTAAATGTAACTTAATTTTCCTAAACATAGCGAAGAACTGTCTTGAGCTTATGTCATGGTTTTACCCCAGCCAGCAACTAAGCACCACACAGC
>JANZLQ010000050.1:697405-715898 GCA_026212715.1 Elanus axillaris | reverse complement strand
GCAGTCCTTCAGGCACAGACTGCTCCAGCGTGGGTCCCCCACAGGGTCACAAGTCCTGCCAGAAAACCTGCTCCAGCGTGGGCTCCTCTCTCCAGGGGGCCACAGGTCCTGCCAGGAGCCTGCTCTAGACTGGGCTTCCCACAGGGTCACAGCCTCCTTCAGGCACCCACCTGCACCGGTGTGGGATCCTCCCTGGGCTGCAGGTGGAGATCTGCTCCCCCGTGGACCTCCCTGGGTTGGAGGGGGACAGCCTGCCTCACCGTGGTCTTCCCCACAGGCTGCAGGGGAATCTCTGCTCCAGCGCCTGGAGCATCTCCTCCCCCTCCTTCTGCACTGACCTAGGGGTCTGCAGGGCTGTTTCTCTCACATGTTCTGAATCCTCTCTCTGGCTGCAGTTTCTGTTCTGCAAGAACTTTTTTTTCCTTCTTAAATCTGTTCTCCCAGAAGCACTACCACCATCACTGATTGGCTTGGCCTTGGCCAGTGGCGGGTCTGTCTCAGAGCCAGCTGATATTGGCTCTACAGGACATGGGGGGAGCTTCCAGCAGCTTCTCCCGGAAGCCACCCCTGTAGCCATTCCCCTCTCCCCTCCTGCTACCAAAAACTTGCCATGCAAACACAATACAAACATTCATGAGAAATTAATTCACTCTCTACTTCTACTGGCAATTTTGCTCCATAAACATTTTAACAATCAATACATAGTTCTCGACTCATCTCGTGTGCAAAAAAATATATACTTGATTGCTCGCTCTTAAGTATTTCTTTTTCTCAGAAATAGCTAATTTTTTATTCAAAACTTCTTAGCTAGAGACAGTGTAGGATATCACTGTTTCTGTGAGACATACTTTCTCAGTTAATGTTTATGTATTAATCCTCACCACAGAGTTGAGGAAATGTCTACTGCTTTGAAAAATAATACATGAAATAAATCAATGCATGTATTGGCAATGACAAGTGCTTTCAGTCCTTTCGCTTTCTCTTCAGTGGATCTTCTTCCAGGTCTAAAGTCTTAGCTTCTGTGAGAAAATTACTTGATTTGTATTTGTTAGAAACATTGAAATCCCAAGTGAAGTATACCTAGCTATGGATGCATGGATGGATCTAAGTCTTTTAGATTTTAAAGATACTTCAGGAAGGACACACACTATCTATCAAAGTAAAAATTAGCTTTGCATAATTACCAAACATTTATTAAAATGGAAATATCTGCACCAGCATGATTGTGCTTTTATCTAGGCAAATTAGTTAATGTCTTCTTACTTTATGTCTTTATTGGTATCTGGCTGTTTATACAGGTTTTATTCCATGTCAACAATGGAGCTGGCAGAATAACAGCTACATATGAACCAAGAGGCACAAATAGTTTGTGTGATGGAAAATGGCACAAGCTTCAAGCAAGCAAAAGCAAAAATAATATTTTGCTGGTAATTGATGGGAATTTGATTCAAACTGATAATCCTTACATCCAGTCAACATCTGCAGATACAAACAATCCCATTTATGTTGGAGGCTATCCTGGTAGGTACAATAATATTTCTCTTCCCTTCTGTCCCTCCTGCTTTCACTCTTTCTCATAAGAATTACTCTTTAACACCCTGCTCCTTAGTTTCTGTGAAGGATGTCTTCCATGTGGTTTGTCTTTTGCAGTCTCTCAGACTTCACAATGTCCCTGCTTGTGTACGTTGAGGTGTAGTTCTTTTGCAGTCAAACTGATATTAAGGCTTTCCTTCACATTCATCTGAGTAAGGTTTCTATAGTGCATTTCCCTGCTTTATTTTTGCTAATGTTCCATATCAGGGGCTGTGCAGGCAGAAGTCGAGCTGCTGCAGATGAACCTGCATTTCCCTTGTTCTGTGCAAATTCCCTTCTGAAGTAACTGTCTGTCAATCATACTACGACGATAATATAAAAAGATAGTAACACAAAAAATATGTAATTGAATTACTTTTCAAATAAGTTGTGCAACTAATTAGTTGATAGTTTGAGTCAAGACTGTATTCATTAAGGGGACTGAATTTTGAACATCATGAGTTTGGTGGTTTTCAGGCATACCTTTTAATGAACACATCAGTACTGAGAGTGAGTAGACTTTGTATGGTTTTGAATATCTTACACTTTTAAACATAGCATAAAACGCCCATATCCATTTGTCTCTGAAAGAGCTGTTACAGTTTATCAGTTCAGATGTTTCCATTTGTGTGAAAACAGAGTGGTCAGGTCTGAAGGGCAAACTCAGCTTTTAAATATTTGGAAAACTTTAGGGATAATAGCTTGAAATGTTACAGAGCCTTCTGTTGGACAAGGTTTTAGTGCTTTATGAAAAATGAATTAATGCTAATTAACCAGATCTTGATTAATATTTGGTCTTCCTTGAATACCAAAGCAGCCTTATCAGCATTGTGAACCCTTTTTTTCAATTGGGTAATGTGATACTAATTGTTCTTTCAGTGCTCCATCTGTAAAGATTAGGGTTAATGGAGAAGAGAGAAATTCTTCAGTTTAGTTGACGACTGCAAAGGTGTAATGAACTGTTTCACAGGTGGTATGGAAAAAAAAAAAGAGTTGGACTCTCTACTAACTTGGAAGACACCTATGAAGAGTGGCTTTCCCCTTCTTTTCCCCTCTCTATCTCCCGTTGTCCCCTGGGACTAACTATTTCTGCAGACTGGACAACTTATCCCAGAGCACAGTTTATGCTTGAAGGCAGCAGTGACTGTCCATGGTGGAACGTCCCAGATCATCCAAACGTGAAAGGAACTTGGTGCTCCTCTGGTGTTGGTTTGATCTCTTGTTTGGGAGGGAGGGGAGCAGTTGAATAATAGCCTGGATCTTTGTATTGTTTCAGTTCACTGGAAATAGATTCTATGTATTTCAATGTGTTTTTCAGCTGATGTGAAGCAAAACTGCCTCACGAGCAAGAGTTCATTCCGTGGCTGTTTGAGGAACCTCGTGTTGACCAAGGGCCAGCAGGCAGAATTGTTTGACTTCAGCAGAGCTTTTGACCTGCATGGAGTCTTTCCTCATTCCTGCCCTGGGGCTGAGCAGTGAGCTGCAGCAAAGCCTGTCTGGACTGAGAGGGTTTTTTTTTGTTGATCTGTTATTTTTCATTCTCATTTCATAATGAAAAGAAGAATTGGTGAGAGCCTGCATCTCCTTGATTTTCTGGGTGCCTTCCAACTCAGGTAATTCGGTTTTTTTTAGTCAGAAGCTATATGTCTGCATTTTAACTAAATGGTTTGAAACAACAAATACCTCTGCTACAATGTTAATGGCATTAATTGGGTATTTTTCTTTTGGGAAATTTTATTAATCAGTGTTTACAGTATGTTTTCTTTTGATCACTTGACAGTATTTCATTTTATTGTGTGTTGGTCATTTTATAAAAAGGTAATAATTTTGGACCACATAATAAAACTGCAATAAACTGTGCATTATTTCATGTAGTTCAGTTGTCTGTATATTTCAGTTAGAAGAAAAAGAGCCAGAAGGCTGAGCAGTGAAAAGTACAGGTGGATAGAGTCCAGCAGAGGGAGCAGGAGACTAAAGGCATAATTTTGAAGGTCTCAGATTCAGAGTCTAACGAATAGAATTTTCTTATTTATACTTTGTATGGTAGCTCCAATCCCTTTTCCTTCTGCCATAATATCCAGTGTTTCTCACCCTTATTATAGTCACATTGTCTAGGAGGATTATGTTCCTGTTTATGTTTTCATCTAATCAGCTGCAGGACAAGCAGCAACTCCACAGCTGAGATGCATATGAAATGTTTTGACGGTGAAGAAACCATTTGGGGCTGGCTTGGGAACAGCTATGTGTTTTGGCAATGAGAACTAATGCCTCTTTCTTGGGAAAGCAGTATTTCTTACAGGACATAGGGAAGCCATTTGGTGCTCTGCAATTCCTAATTCACAGGCCGGTCAGCAGTTCTGTCTTTACCTTTTCCTACTGTGCCTGCCTCTTGTTTCTAAAAAGAGTCTTCCAGTAGTTGCGCTTGAGCCAGGCGTGGGGGATATGCACTTGATCTGACTTAAATAAGGACAGCCATTCATCAGCTGGCCTGATCACTAAGCAGTGACAAACATGTTTCATACTTGAAGATGCATCTGTAATAAACATAGTTCTTTACAAGTCACTTCCCTCTCCTTTTTTATCTTTGAACTAGCAGCATTTTTGTTTGCTTCTTATAATTTTGTTTGGCTTTTACTATGCATTTTTACAATTTGTTGTAAAGTCAGTTTTGCTCTATGTATTTCATACTAGTTTAAAAAATACTGGCTCAAGTGAAACCCCAAAGCAGTTTGTCATGGATTTCAGTGAGGCAGGATTCCAAGCAGTGTCGTATTGTACCTTGCATCAAGGCAGTGCAAGAGCAAAGAACTGTTCCACTTGAGCAAGGATGGCAGAATGTGGTTCTTTGTGTAGCTAGCTGTTCAGGTGCTATAACAGAGTTGCTTTTAAGACAGATTCATGACTGCTTTTTGCCATTTCTGTCAGCTGCTTCTATCTGAAAACCACGTGTTTAGATTTGAAGAGCTTGCTTTGTTGGTATTGTTTTTATTTTTGACATGGATACAATAGAATGGACACATTCTCCTGTACAAATACACTTACGTGCAGGCTTACTTCAACAAAACACTTAACATAATGAGGACTGTAAGGGAAACATCCATACAAACATTTTGCTTTGTTTAGTGGCATTGTATTATTTTCCAGAGAAGATGCACATTAATGGAAAGCCATTGTAAAATAAAACCTGAAGCACAGCATGTTTGTATTTGTTGTCTATTAACCCCAAGATCTGATCTCATAAGCTTTACATTACAAGCAGTAATTGAGGCAATATGGTTTGGATAAAATTTCATCCATACCCTGATATATGTCTTTTAATATATTTTTTGGTACTTTCCAAATCTTGCCTCTTAGAAGAAGAAACATTTTATCAATGCTAAAGAATAGTGGAGAGGTGAAATTAATAACAGAAAATTTTGGAATAGTAAACTTCTAAGCCAAAATATTTTTCCTGGAAAATGCAGAGTGAGGTAGTTAATATTATACATAGACACATTTGCACACACGTGTGCACGCGCACACACACACATGCACACGCATTCTAATGACGTCAGCTGCATAAACAGGTTGGAACGTTCCAGTCTGTTTCCAATACCTACTTCTTGCAATACACTCTCTCTGTCTATGCATTGATATGCAAAATGCTGTCTTTGTAGAACCATGGAATACATAAATGCTTGAGGCATCTTTGGAGTTTGCTGAGTAACCTTCTCCCTGCTTGCTACCACTTCCTTCTTAATAGCTTTCCACCTGTTGCTTTCTGTTAGGTGATGATCCTATTATAACTCGGTTTTGACTTCAACTGCTGTTAGGAGGAACAAAATTCCCGGTCCCTCCACCAGCATTTGGAAATAAAAAGCCTAAAGTTGAGACCTCTTATTCAAAAATGTCATAGAGATTGTTCAGTTTGTCTGCTGCATGTTAAATCAAGTTAGTGTACCACAACAACACAAAACAACTTAATGTGTAACAGTATTAACCACAGTACACATGGCTCATTAGTTCCATTTGTATCAAAAAAAAATTTTGTCATCCTGTTTCAGAGACAGAAGGTATTTGGCTGTGCTGTAGTAGTCTGGGCACTGTATGTGAAGTCTAGTTCATCTGCTAATATGCATGTCTTCTAAAGTCATAGGCAGTTTTAGTATAAAACAAGTGTTCACAGGATGCATTTCATTACATCAGATTTGGCGTTCCTAAGTTGCAAAGTGGCAAAAGGTGAAAGTCTTCAAAAACCCCTTGTATCCCAATACAGTGAGATTTATTTCAGAACTAATTTTGATGAAGTCCTTGTTTCAGAGTCCAGAACATGCTGAGCAAGTTACCATGTGAACACATGGGTGCTCTGTACTTTTCCTTGCATGGCCATTGAGAACACAGTGAAGTGAGTGGGTGAAACAGGGGAGGTCAATGTATTTGTCTGAAAGTACTGTAGAAAGTTATCTCATTTGCTACATTTCAAATTCTTTAGTTAATGTTTCAGCTTTCTATATGGCTGTAAAAGCTCTTTCATTGGCTATAAATACAAAGATGCTTAGCATTTATATGATGTTCTGCATATTCAAAGTACTTTCCACATAAAATCCCTTTGCTGAGTTTGTCCTTCCTAGATGGACGTTTATAGCTCCTGTTCTACTCAGGGAATTGTTTAGCTATGTCTGAGAGCAGAATTTAACTCAACTAATTCTCATGTTACCTTTATAAGAAAAGTACTAGCCCTATTTTACAGCTAAAAGAAAAAGGCAGCATAGTAGAAAGAGTTGTCCATTGCCAGAGGGAACTAAAGGGAATCAGGAGCAAAGCACTTGATAAAATGTTTATACTTAGTCCTATAAACAAACCACAGATCTACTATCTCGTATATTTAAAATAAATAGTTGTCAAAATAAGCAGCATATTTTATAATACAACTGTCCCAGTCTTTTTCTGGCTGCAACTATGCATCCATTAGTGTTAAGAAGAAAAAAAGGCAAGTTAAAAAGTTTTAAAGAAAATAAAAGGATAATGTTGCTAAATTTTATCATTTTTTATCTCAAGAAGGTAAGAAAGACGGGCTCTGCCCTCTGTAGACATTATTGTTGCTGGTAAAATTACTGATTCAACATTGATTTCTTTCACTAAACACTAACAATGAAAGTTAACTACTGGAGAACACGATTAACTTTGAACCATAAGTAGGGTTTCTAGAATGTGCAAATCTTTGTCACACAGCTTCAGCAGAGCATCACAAGTTACAGGCTTTCTCTGCAAGACAGTGTATTTTATGTTCACCTGGAGGACTTGGTTCAGAGCACTTTTACATTGCTACCTGGTAAACAGGGCACCAGCTTCTGCCTCATCTGTGTGTCCAGATCAGGAACAAAACCCACTGCTCAGACTGGGTGAATTCATTGTGTAATACTGTCATCCAACGATGGAGATGTTGCAGTGCAGATGAAGGCATTAATTCCCATTTTTTGCATAAGACCAAGATTGAAAAAAAACCCCACAATTTGCTTTTTCCAGAGACTTGTGATTTCCCTACTCAAAAAACATGCTTTAGTTCTGTAAATTACAGCCCAAAATGAGAGGATTAGGTGAAGAATGGTGCTCGTTGTTGTGACTGGCTTAGAACTAGACATACGTACATTTGCTGTGCTGCATTCCCAATGCAGTTGCAGCCCACTGTTCTGTTGTTAGCCTGTGTGTTTTCTCAGAGTGCATGCCATCTGTAAAAGGAGTTGCAATTTGCTATGTATTTGTAAAACCCTCAGCACAATAGGACCTAGTTTGGCTATGGTTTTAAGGCCTTAATGTGTAAATGTTAAATAAGTGTTAAATCCCTTTGCTCATTGGAAACTTTTTCTTCTCTATGCTGTGTTATACAAGATCTGGACAGAGATCTCTCTTCTCAATGCAGCTGAATAGTATAAAAGTTGCTTACATATTAAAGCTAAAATAAACAAAAAGAATCAGGTTACAAATTAAGAAACTATAACATTTAACAAAAAAGATGATGGCTGTAAGTGGCACCATTAACACATACCTCATATTATGGTATTACACAGACTTAAATCTGAGAGTATCAAGTAAAAAATAGAGCCAGGGGAATATGCCCCTTCTCACCTAGCATTTGTCTCCTGAAACTTGTGTTTGTGACAGGAGAAGGAAGGAGAAAATGGTTTGTGGTGCTACAATTTCACACAGTAATGTGATCGAGACAGACAATTTTGGAAGACTGGTAGTAATATATACAGTGGTACATACATAAAGCAATATAGCTGCCTATACAGTAGTTCTTCCTCCCATCTCCCTCCCTCCCCCAGCATGAGATACTCATGAGGAGTGATGGAGAGATGTAAATATTGCAGTTATGCACACTGTATAGGTTTACTTTTGGCAAAAAAATTTTATTTTGTCACACAGCTATGTCTTGGCACTGCTGCAGGTCGAGCTCCTCTCTTCCATGCGTGGCAGATGCTTTCTCTTCTTGAATGTCTCTGTGATGCTTCTGTGTTATGTTGTGGTTGGTAGTGCTTCATGCATCCTTGGATGCCACTGGATCATTTCGAAAAATTCATGTTCTAACACCAGATCAGGAAACAAACAACTCTGTATGCAATAGGTTGTTTTCTGTGCACCGTACCTTGGTTCATCCTCCTTAACTCCTGGGCCAACTGGCGCAAGTGTAATCCATATGCAAGCATAATTGATGTGGTATTTTCCAAGGGTCCAGAACCTGGAGTGATAATGCTTATACCAAAAGTAGTACATGGCAGACATCAGTTGGACAGTATAGTAGGAACGAATGATGTCCTGTAGTTACCATTTTATTTCATCTCTGGTAAGAGCTTCTTAAAATGACAGGCATCACTGTTGTCCATTTGGTTTTCGTCTAGTATACCTCAGTCTTCTGCTTCAGCTTGCTTTTGGTTTTATCACCCATTCTGCCTGAGGATTTGCATGGTAAACATCTAACATGTATGCATCCGGATCCAAACAGTGCTGACCTGAAATGGAAATCAGCAGCCATGATTCATAGGATGTTTTGAGCACATTAGTAAATGGGACAGAGCTATGTTAAAATGCCCTGGAACGTATCTCCGACTTGCACGTAGCGAGCCTGGTTTGGTGTGTCCAGCTAACATCTTGGCTGGATACAGACAGGGCTTTGGTAAATTTGCCAGTGATTTTACTCAGCGAGAGTCATGAATTCACTTTCACTTCCAGGCAGGATGCCCTGCATTATGCTGAGTTATGGACAAGGCATTTAATCAAATGGTGAACAAATATTATGGTTTCTTTAGAAGTATTAACAACACTGTTACTGTAAGTGTCACAGTATTTTTTTTATTTCTTTAGATTTACTGATCTGGAATTACAACTCTGTGACTGTTTCTATGCTGTTTTTAAAAGTTGAGAAAGTAGCTCTGTAAAACGTGTTCCCATCCAGCTAGGATCTTATAAAGAAATACAGTGATTTCAAGGTTTTTGGCAGTTGCTGTTTTGCTGGTTTAAAAAAAAAAAAAAAAAAGAGTCCTCTGAAGTCTGGCCATTTGAGGGTTTTGTTAGGTAGTGGCTGGGAATAGGAGTTGTTTGGCTGGGGAGTCCCTGCTGCCTTTGCCACAGAAAGAGGCATCTGGTGCCTCTTAATTAAGTAGCAAGGCAATAAATTCTTAAGTTGATTTGTTGGACTATATTGCATTTACAGTGGGTGATGAAGCCATTTAACTGGTGAGGTTACATTGCTGTGACACAAAGAACTATGGTAAACATTTTTGTACAGTTACTTATAAGGTCACTGGGTTCCTAATGATTTTATTCAAGTGAAAGCAATATAAATTAATTAATGAATAATCACTGGACTAAGGTATCCTGAAAGATCTGGGACTATAAAAATAATTTTAAATGAAGATGCAATTTAAATGTCCAGATTTTTGAAAGAGCATGGTGAGAATATGTGGGATTGTTTCATTAAGACCTTCAGGATCTTCTCCTGTTTTAGTGTTGGTTTGCCACCCTGTTTAGCCAGGCAAAACAAATCACTAATCAAATTTAGCTTTCTGTATCTAATGAAGACTTTGCTTCTTGACTGTTGCTGAAGCAAGTCTGTAATGTTTTGTAGTAAATTTATAGAAACTGTTTAGAGCTGAATCTAGAAGAATTAAGGAATAATCTAATCTGACAGTTACTTGACAAAAGATTCCAACAGACCATCCAGAATTTTAGTAAGAATAGAGAAAGGAGAGGGTCAAGACTCTGCAATATCTAATTAAAATGTGTTTTTTGACCTTTAGGCCAGGAACTTGCGTGGCAAGCCACTGTTGTTATTACAAAAATGTCACTGCATGAAACACGGAAGAAGACGAAATCCCTACTGCAAGGAATTTACAATCTAAATAAAGCACATGGAGTAGAGTCGGTATAGTACATCCATACAGGCAGGGACTTGAATTCTCAGTTCTGTGGTTTTTATTTGGGGGAGGTTAACAGTTAGACACAGGGAGGAATAAATAGGTCTTGAGAAAAGGCTTGACCATGAGGTAGAATGTGCTTGTGAGAAGAAGACTAAGGATCCCTTAACCATATAAAAATGCTCAATTACGAGAGCGAGAGAGGTAAGAGAAGGGTCAGATGAATATGGCAAGACTGTAAGGAGTCCAGCTGAGATGCAGTCATAGGGTGACTATCTCCTCCCTCTGGTCACACTGGAGTCAGAAGGAATTTTACATTGATTTTAATAGCTTTTGGGTCGGGCTCCTTTCCTGCAGATGGACTTGAGGGTAGAAGAGACCCTGCTGTGTGAAAACAGCACTGCCCTGAGGTGTTTTTGGAGGCTAAGGACATTCAGAATTGAATTTTCAAAAATGAGACCTACCTATATTTCCTCCAATTTCATGTAAACTTTGGATCTGGCCTCTCATGTTCTGTGATGATCCACGGCTAGGATGGAAAAAAACCTTCAGTTTGCCTTTCTGTTATAACCGCTGCCTTAACAACCACCATCTATATTAAACTAAAAATTGGTATTTTTGTCCCTGTGAACTTACTTATCAAAAGCAAGGACTTCTACTGAATGGAGGACTGCAGAATACTGAATCTGCTGGAGAGGTATATTACTGTGTCACAGTTAACTAAACCTTCTATTATTTATTTTTTATTATTTGTTTCAAGAACAGCATTATGTGGTAACATGGGAAGACTTTGCAGAAAAGACTTTCAGATACAATTTACCATTTCCCATAACTTAGTAATTATTACTTTACAGAAATAAAAACATTAACATTTTATGGGCAGATGTAAGATAATCCCTCTGGGTTCTCTATGCAGCAAGTTTATAAAACGCATGTTTTTAGTAGAGGTACATCAGGGGGCAGATTGGTTCTGTATAGAAGCCAATTATTAAGTAAAATATAAAGAATAAAATCAGTGCTTAAAATTTCTTTGACCAGCATAACCATTAATTAACAATTTTAGATTAGAAAAAAGAGTTCTTGTAACGCAATGAGTCTTTGAAAAGGGAACAATCTATTCATTAATGGTTCTGACATTATTGTTCAGGAAAAACAAAATGTTCCGATTTACCCACCTGTTTTCACAGTGGAACCGAGCCAGGATGTCTTTGGCTTTTGTTTGGCTGTTGAGCTGAATTGCCATAGAGACTTTTGAATGCAGTGGAGCATAAACTCTTATCACCCCCTCAGGTATGTCAGACTGCAGGTATGGGGGGAAAGTGACAGCTCCCTAAAATCAATATTCAGTAGAGTAAGTCTAAGGCAAATATTGCTCTAGATCCTTTCAGAAGCAGTTCTGCAACTCTTTTGAGGTTACTTGCAAAAAACACTGTCCTGGATTCACCTGATTATTCAAAACCCGTCTTTGCAGTCATACAAATGCAAATTTGTAGATACAGTCTAATGAGTTGTAGATACAGTCTAATGAGCTACAACACAAAAACAAAAACTCCTTGGTAAGTACCACATAAATTCCCATGGAATAACGTAAAGCCCTTGAATTTTAACTGCTTGCAGTAATATTGGGTCAAACTGTTATCTGAGGTTTTTTAAGTTATTTCTGTTAACATTGGTCAGTGAGCCAACTGCGTATTTAAAAATACATTAAAATGATTAGGAATATCTGATCTTCCTTTTAAAGATTAAATTCTCCTGAGGCATGAAGATCCAGTTTTCTGTTTCTGCTTCCTATAGCTCCAACTATATCAAAGCATTTGTACAATAAAATATCAGAAGTACCATATGGTTTCTGTTAATTTGAAATTTGACCTTGTGTAGGGGTTCAAATGATCATCTATGAAGTTTATGCACTCTTCCATGATTAATGGCAGATAAATCAATTAGCAAGGTTTGCATTCCATTCTAATCCAGTTAATACCATGCTGAGCTGAGTACAATAGTCTCTCCAGTCTCTGTCCCTGTGTAATTCAAAACATCTGAGACCTGGGGATTGTGTTAAGTGCTCTCAAAATTCAACTCAGTTATCCAAACAGAGTTTGCCTCCAATCTATCCTTCATATTTCAGCTACCTGCCATGGCTAGTCTCGTTTTTATTAGATGCAAAGCCAATTACTATGATCAATGAACTTGTCTTCCCGAAGGTGCAATGACTGCAGTAATTGACTCTCCTCAGAAGCTCTCACTGTATTCATTCCAGGGTGAATACAGTTTTGCAACACAGTAGTCTACACCACCATTTCAAACAAACATCTCTGTCTCCATCTGCAGCACAAATGTGTATCCTTCCTACCCACAATATATTTCAGTCAGTGGTGCAAATGAATTCTCCAAAAAGCTGAACTGGCATGGATTCACAATTCATGTGTATCATTCCTCTTTCTATTTTTTCCCAGACATTCCCTTCTGCATTTTCTCTGTTGTCTGTATTAGGTGGCTTATTGTCTATTTCTTATAATCTTAATAGCACTCCTTCCTAATTTGTCTTTTCCTTTGTTCTTCAAGACTGTTCTTCAATAACTATAAAGTACTTCATCAGTTCCTTGATTACACCTTTTACAATTCACCAATCTCTATTTCTTTAAACCTCCATGGAAGACTCTAAAGACTTTGTCTCCAGGTTATTGAAGGTAGTTACTGCATGGAAATACTACATATAAGCTGCTATAGGGGCTGTATATGTTATGCATGTGTACACAACATACTTTGTTGCCCAAATTGTATGTTACATCTAATACCCAAGTTACTTTTAGGTATCTATTGAGGTAGCATACTTCAAGTAAGTTCCTAAACTCCATGTCTGGGCAGTGGAGAAAAGTTGGTGGCTTTAAGACCTCCAAAGGAAGATTTTTGTATCAGACTTTCCTAAGTCTGAACTGCACCTGGAGCTCTGGAAGTCCTCTGAAGTATCCACCTGTCTCCTCTGACTATATGGGAAATAATAACACAAACTACTTCATTAGGTGCTAAAAATTTAGACCCAATTTTGGTGTCTATATTAGGCAAACTGGTTTTTCTCTCTGCTTGGAAAGTTAATGCAAAGCTGTAAAATTAAAGCTTGCAAGCAGAATATCAAGTAGCCTGTACTAGGGCATGGGTAAGTGCAATTAATCCTAATAAGGACCATCTACTATTTGGCTACAGATCCATGCATTTGTTGAATATTGTTGAATATTCCAAGATCGTTGCTGTCAAGGACAGCCCACATATAACCATTTTCTTATGAAACAGGTACAAAACCAGCAAGTGAGGCTGGTTAAAGCTGCCCTTGGAAATGGTATGTTTTTATCATACCTCTGGTCTTTCAGGTCTGTCCCGTTCCATGGTCTTTCTCCTCAGAAGTTTTCTCACTCCTTTGTCAAACATTAGCTGCCTCTTGCTGTTGTTCATTGCTGCCTCATTCATTTTTCTCACTTGGGAAATCAGAAAGGATGGGACCTAAAGGGAGGAAACCAGAGCTGAGGAAACCAGTGCTGAGAATATACAGTAATTTTTTCCCCCATAAAATCGGTCCTAGGGCTTTAGAAAAGCACTAAATTTTAGGCAGCAGAAGCTCTATTTATTCCCAGAAGATACATGCGATTACTAGCTCCTTCTAACAACACACAGGTAGTCCATTGGTGGAACTGTAGGTGATCTTTCATACCACATGGAACTTTTTAGTGATGTTTGCATTTGTAGGAACTTTATTAAGAAGTAGTTTTTGTAATTCCCATCATACCCTCCCTCTGTTATAAGGAAATTAACTGAGACTGTTGTCGTCTTAATGCCAGCCTTCAGAAGTCCAGCATCTAGTCACACTTTTGGCCTCTATTATTATGGGCTAGACTTCTAACAGTTTTAATCTCATTCAAGTTTAGATATCTCACCTAGGCTTCTACATTAAATCATTCTCCTTTGCATTATTCTGTTTAAACAGTGGTGTGGGATAGGTACCTCCAGAGGGCAATTTGTGCTAAAATGGATGTCTTAGGTGAGGTAAATCTCCATCCAGAGGTCTGTCACCCTATCTCATTCTAGATATAAAAGACTCCAGCCAGTTTCCAAAGAATAGCTAACTTTTTCTTCTAGGAAGGTCAGTGTACTTTGATTTCTCCAGAGCTGCTGCATATGGCAAAATACTTCTCTGTACCAGAGCCGAAAAGAGGGAACCAGCATTACTCACTGTCCACAGGATGTCCTGGTACCGAATTAAAAGCCGCACAACATGTGCTGTGGTGGCGGCTGCTTGCATTTCTTGTTGGTTTGCACGTTTCCCTTTGTAGATGAAAAGGTTTGGTGCAACAATCATAGAAACATTCCACAGATTCATTTTATTTTTCCCTTCATTAGCAACCACCTTCTTCAGGAACTGAAGAAAGGCCTAGAAAAACAAGACTTGTTATGCCGAGTCTCACAAAATAGTTTACTAAAATGTAGCGTCAAATATACAACGTCCGGCTTGAAAGCTGCTGTATTTGCACTTGGAGGTGAAATGTAGGGCTTTTTGCATTCTAATTTGGATTACTCTGGTAGTTTTTGGTGCAACCACCTGTGTCAATCACAGAGGAATAGTTAATGTTGTCGAGATACACATTAATAAATTATCTATCACTTAGAGCATAACCCCAAACTGTAAGTCAACTACACCATCTGCACTAAGGCTCTGAATTCTGTAGTAGAGCAAAGATATACAGGTGTTGCAATGGAGTAGTTTATTTCTTCCATAGATTTTGAGGTGTCCATTTTGATGTATCTGGCCAAGGCTTTTTATATCGCAGTCACCAGGGTGATCAGCCTCTCTTCAAATGTGCACCAGTCCCATATGTTGTATAATCTGAGGAATTTTTGCCAGCAACTATCAAACTTTTATTCTGGGATAATGAAAGCAAGAAGAGCTCAGTGGTTGTTCGTTGAAATCACTTCTGCACATGCATGGCAGAGTCAAAGGAAACTCATTTCACTTTTGGGCAGTTTATTCAAAAGTTTTCTTGAGTGACTGAACAGGATGGATTGCAGCTGTGGTTAGAGCTGGGGTCTGCCAGTGAGTGCTTTTGCAACACCATACCATTAAAACCACTATCTTTGTACCCTGACATTGCAATTAAAACATTTTTACAAACCCAAGAATTACAAAACAGAAACTGTTGGAGAAATTTCTATAATCTCATTATAGAGAGCAAGTAGAGATGCATTGAGTTTTGTCATCACTTCTATTTTTGTGTAAAAGCCTAGTAATAATTAAGACTACTCATCTAGCATGTGTTTTACGTATACAGCTCTATATTGATATGGACTATGACAGACGAAATAACCACCATTCTTCACAGAGCACTAGTAGACCTGCAAATGCTTTAAAGAGGGTTGTTATTCTTGTCTATTGTTACAGTATAAATAAATACAGGTAAAGAAGGCACCTGGACTCATAAACCTGCATCTAAACTGACTAGTAGGATACTTTCAGAGGTTGGGGAGCTGCAGGGTCCTGATAAGCAGGGAACCTGACAAAATGTCTGGGGGCTCCCAGGCAGCTTGTTCACCAAGGTTTCCTTTGTGTGGAAACAAGTCCAAGGACACAACCAGTGTCTCTTAGGGTCAGAGCATAGCTGCAGCCAGATCTGGTAGCTCCCAAGCACCCAAAATGCTTGTAGCCACCATGTCTGTATCAGGAAGTAGTACAGGAGTGTGGGCATGGGTTTGTAAGGCAAACCAGCTGAAGCTGAGGTCCTGACATCTGTGCTACAGATACATGTTTCAGGGGCTTTTACTCTGGATTACCTCCTCCAGGCTGGTCCAGTGCCCTGCAAGCCCTTCAGCACTGGGAGTACACTAGGCAAGCTGCTGGGGGTCAGCTTCTTGTTTAACTTCATCCTGGAGAATTCCAGTTACACAGAAAACCCAGAAACTGGACCTTTTTTTTCCAAACTGTGTGAGGAACATGCCTCTTTGAAATAGATGCTCCAGCATAAATGATGCCTGGGAGCCATTTACTAACACCAGCAGTTGGATACCTCCAGCAACTATTTCTTAATTGCTTGTAAAATAAATAACAGCGAGGGAATTGGAACAGCTTTTCATGGAAATGATAAAAACCACAGATGAATGCTTTCACAGTGCAGTGTCTGATAACTGACTGTTAGAAAAAAACCACAGGTCTCATTTAAACATCAAAAGCACCACAGATAGCAGGTGATAGCACATGAAGAACTTACCTTGGCTGTGTCTCTGTTGGCTTCAGGCAGCAGCATGATCAACAGATGCAAAGCTTGTAGCTGTAACTTGATCTTGGAGATTTCTAAGAATATGAATAATTAATAGTTTTGAAATTCCAGTTGCAATTAGCTTGTTATAAAAACCTTGTTGGTCAGCAGTTCTAGAAACACAGCAACCACTGCCCGGTTGAGACTAGCATGTTTAGGTATTGGATTAACCATAACCTTTTCCCCAAATATAAAATCAATTGAAGAGTAGTGTTTTCCTCATCATGTTGGGTCTTTGTCACAGGGGGAGATAAGGCTCTAAAATTCTGTCTAGATAGCAAGAAGCCAGTATTTTTCAGTGCTAGCCAGTTTCTCTTCAATGTCGTGGTCAGAATGTGTTGTGAATATGGATCAAGTATTTTCCCTCTTTCAAACTGAAATGGATTATTTGTTTTCAGAAAATTTTCAAACTAATATTATTGAGTAATTTGCTGAATGCTTGTGCCATTGGAGTGGAGATTGATTGCTTATAACTTTAAAAGTATTTGTCCTAAATCTAGCAGTCTATATAAATGTAGAGCCCTTTGTCAGTTACAAAATACCATCATGTTCTCAGCAACTGGTATGTACATACTGACACTGTGCAATGCTCACTGGAAGAGCTGGAGTGGAGAAGATGGGAAGAGTAACTGTCATTTGCTTCCACTCAGGGTGGATGGGAGAGATTTGGAGAAAAAAATGAGTGTGATTTGTGGACAGTGTATCTGTTGTAGGGAATATAATTACTTTATTCTGTGCAGACATCTCCTGCTCAGTCTTCTCCAAACTGCTAAGCGATCGTAACTGCATGCAGTCTGGGAATCACAAGGAGCATGCTCAGGTATGCAAAGGTTACAAGAAGGGGTCACCTCCTTGTGCCCTTTAAGCTACCTCATGGAGACACTGAAAATGTGGCTGCAACCTTATGTAAAGGTCCTAAGTTTTCTGTACCAATTTGCCTAATAAATTCGCCATCCTGATAGTTTCACTCTGTCTTAGCTCAAGTGAATTTACAATGAAGTCAATAGGTATGGTAAAGTACTACTGCATTCTTTCTGGAAAAGAAATGAACAAAATGTACTGAGAAGGACAGGGTGTATGTACACTGAAAACAAAACCCAACTGCCTGAAGCTTTCTGTGATCATGCGTATCTTTGTATGAATATTCTGACCTCGGCATAAACCTTAAGAGAAAATAGATCCCATAGAATATCAGCTAAAGAGCAGTCACTTGAGTTTACCTTGCAGAAATTTTCATTTGTGAAATCTATAATCTGTGTGAATCAGAGTGTCTACTTGAAAATCACTGCTCAGCTATTGTTTTCTCACAGGTTTCAAATCTTACATTAAACAGTTGTGCCACTGACACAATGAGTCTATGCTATTAGCTAAAGGCAGAGACATTTTTCCATTTGAAAAAGAAAGGTTGCAGAAAATTTAAATGTTTAGGCAATGCACTGTGCCTTTTTTTCTCTCTACTTCAGAGAGAAAAAAATGTAATGTCTACTATTCCATATGATCTAGATCAGTCCATACTAACTGCATTTCCACATACTTTCCACTAGTGTGATGAAAGCAGGCAGATACTCTACTGTGAAGAGTGGGCTTGGGAGTTCTCTTACAAACATTTTCAGCAGTCCTGCTGCATCATTATTTCGTACTTGGTCCCAGTCAAAAGTGTCTTCATAAAATTTTGCCTCAAGTTCTTGATGGAGATTCTGAAAGATAAAAGGAACATCTAACCTTTAATCATTTTGAGATCACTTCAGAAATCCTATTACAAACAACAGGCAGGTTTACACAGCAGTTGAATTAAAGTAGCCCTAAACCAGTACTGGTCTAGGTACAGCTCTGTGGAGTTCAGAGCAGGTTAACGAATCAGGTTCCTGGGGATATTTTGCAACCCAGGCTAAATTTGATTTGCTATAGCTAGACTTCTGCCAGTGACACATTTAAACCATTTTAAAGCAAGACAAGAGCTGTTCTGTTTGTTTAAAATGCTCTCGAAAGCTTCTGACCCTTAAATCACAAAGGAGTGATATTTCTTCCTCACTGCTAGTAAACTTGCTAGTCTGTTGGCATCTGAGCCTGTGGGCCTTGAGCAAATGGCTTTAACTTCAGGTCTTCCTGTCTTTAGAAAGATGTTTTCTTTTAGGATAGCTAGAATTAGATTTGAACACTTCATAGAAATATAAAGGTATCAAACCATTTCTGTCAGAAAACCTTTACTTAATGTATGCACACAACCCCACC
>JANZLQ010000050.1:672927-697386 GCA_026212715.1 Elanus axillaris | reverse complement strand
ACCCCCCTTCAAACCACAAGAGAGATCTAAGACAGTATTGTTTATACTATTTTGGGTGCCCATTTAATCCTCTTGTTCTCCAGTGTCAGCATCTTGCTCTGTAACAGAGGTCTATTTAGTTCTGGAGGGTAACTAATCAATGTTTTGCACACATGTGTAAATTGGAAATATTCAGTAAGGTTCCTAGTAGGAACAGAATTTGGCTTCAAACCCAGATCACTGTTAGGAAAATGCAAGCACCTCAAAAATTTGTTGGATTAATAAGCTTGAAGGACCCTATGTCATATAAAGATATCCATAAATAATGCAGCTTTCACAATTATTACTGGCCAAATACTGCTTTATCCATAGGAAGTTTGTTGCTGCTTTTTTGAGACCATCTGTGAGAAAATATATCTGTAGCTAATAGTCAGGTTTCAGATCACATTTTTGTCACATGTACTGCAATATACACAAAAAAGTTTAGTCCATTCAGACAGAAAAGCTTTTAAAAATGAATTCTGTTTACCATGTCTCACATGAATGGAAGGAAATTACTTATCAAATATGGTCACACATAATGAAATGGAATGGTTGGCACAGAAATAGAAAGTCATTCAGGATTTGGTATATAATGTTACAATCTCATTTTTACTAGCGTATTTTACTGGTTGTAATCTGGGTTATCTCAGCTTCCTCTGAATTCACATCCTTTGCACATAATCCATACAAACACCTGGATTAAATTGCCTCCTGGTAACTGACTGGGAAATGTGGAACAGAAATCCTCACATCATCAAAAGCACAAGAGGACAGAAAAACTATTACACATTTTTCTACTGATGGGAAGAAGCCATAAAGGAATAGAAAGCAAGATTTTTGAAACATAAACATTTAATATATATATCCACACAGGCAAGCATATATGTGTATTTTATACACTCCCTCCCCCATATGTATGCACCTAAGTACTTTAAAAAAAACATTTTTGCAATTTTTTTTTAAACATGACTGATCCTACAGTAGACTATTATACTTTTTTGGTTCACTGGAGCTTTTGTTACAAACCAGATTACAGAGGAAAACTTGTATTTATTTCTTCTATTCTTTGTTTCATAGAAGAGTAATTTTAATCACTTCCATATGCCTTTTCTTTCTCCAAACAAGACTGAAATAAATTTGGAATGCCCTCAAATCCTAATGTCATAATAACGTATGAAGGCTTTGAAGGATGAAATCTGGATCTGCTTTGAAAAAAATCTCTTTCTTGCTGGTTGGCTTGTTGGACCCACTTAAATGAAGCCAAAACTCAAATAATTTCAAACTTTCATATAGGCAACACTCAGTATGGGAGAGTTATGTATACGGACATACCTCATAGCAGCTCCCTGGATATAGGTTGTGAATAAGAAGTGAACAAGACACAGTACAGTATATGCAAAGAATATGAAAGTAATCTAGTTAGAGCACAGCCTTGCTGTGTAATCTCCCCGGAGAGGTTGCAAAAATTTGAGATTGTGTAAAATAATACTTTAAGTATTTGTATGAAAAAATGAGGAAGCTGAAAAGTACAAGCCAATTTAGGAGCGCCCTTCTGCACAATGTGGCACTTTGTAAGGTGCTGAGTGCTTTTATCAATCCACAGGGTCAAAGGGAGCTGGGGTACTACTGCCTGTCTTTGGTGCATTTCATGTCATGCTGCTTTTTCTTGTACAGTCATTTTTGATGCTCCCCAGCCCATCAATGTTTAGCGTTCCCCAACATTTATATGGCTGCCACAATGTTGAGACATCCTGCTTCAGAAAGCAAGGCTAGCTTTCTTGAGGATGATTAAGTGGGAGTAGAATGCACTATATAAGTTGTTTTAAACCAGACCAAAAAAACCCAGAAAAAAACCCAAAAGTCTGGGAAAGAGGAAGACACTACTAAGCCAGAAAAAACTTGTTTTCCTAATTTGCCTCTGCCAAAGACTTCCAGGTCCTGGAATCAAGTTAATCTGGAGAAACAACTGAAAGCACTACTGTACCACAATGTCAGGTTATTGAGTATCAACTATTCTGTGTTCATAGCCCTCAAATAGCCTGTGATAATGTAGTACTTGAGGCTGCCAAACAGTGAACACAGGTCAAATTTCTCTCACTTGGAACATGAAATTGTAAGATCACAGAGGAAAATGAGAAAATGACACAAATGTTTAAGTGACATAGAATAAGATCTTTATCTGAAGTTTGCTCATTTTAGCAACTCTGGATTTCTGAAATAAATTAAACCAGAGATAAGATCACAGCAGTTTTGGACAACAGAGATAAACTGAAAGATTCCTTCAATGTTTAGTGGAGAAACCTGCATTCAGCTTCAAGTCTGTGTTTTATATAGAACATTAACTAATGCAAAGCAATAGACCACGTGTTCTGTGATTTACTAGTTCCCAGGAACCAATCTGACCTTTCACTGGTAGGGATAGAAATGCTGAGCTACACATATCAGTATTTATGTGCAGTGTGAATTTGTGTGTGCTGTATTATTTTACATAGTCTGTGGTCCAGGAGACAGAAAACTGGCATGAACATGTACCTTGACTCTGGAGGCAGATCCAGGCACTCGTAGAATTCCTTCAGTTTCTAAACCTGTTTCCTCAAGCTTGAGCAGCAACTGAAAAAAAACCAGCAAAACCCAGGAGAAGCACTTAAAAATACTATTAACTTTTTTTAAAAACCCTAGGTATTCCTTGAAACTAATTTGAAAAAAATACATTTCTATGTAATTTGCTAATAAAAACAAGCCAGCTCATGTAAATTAACCTTTCTAATTTGTCCTCCATATTCCTGACCCTGAAATACATAGTATGCAGAGTACGGAAAACTGATAATGCAATAGGCCTCTCTGTCCTTGCTTTGAGACTTGGCACTGCTATAGAACAATTAACACATAAACATATTAATAAAAGGGCAGATACACTGGGTAAAACACAATGGTGTTTTGAGGGAAAATTGACCTCTGAGAAATGTTTAAGTCTTTCCCCAGGGAGCACAATGGAAAGGTCTATAGATAACATACCTTTCTGGGAACTGAGAACTGAGATTAGAAAATGATCCCAGGATATTTTATTTTGAAATTTCTGTGAATAGAGGAAAAGGCTTTCCACTTTAATTCTTTATAAAGAAATAAAGGTTTTGATTTAACATAATTTAGAACGAGGAAAAAAAAAAATCATTTCCTAACATTTATTCATACAGATCTGGATTTTCACCACCAGCTCTGCTTCCTGCTTCTAGCTGTTGGATCCTTCTAATTTCTCATGGTATCTTGACAGCAGAGCTGTGGAGATGATTGCAAAATCATGTAAATATTCAAATCACATCATTCTTTCCCCTGACACTCCACACCACTTCTCCTTTTGTCAGTATTTACAGGGAAATTTGTTGTAGAGTCCATTAAACCTGCATAATTGCACGTGTGCTTGTGTCTGTGTACCTGTCACCAAGACATCTGCTGATGTCATTGTACTGTCAAATGACATATAAGTGACATCTTGTCATACAAACCTCAATGAGAAGATGCCGCTTCCATTCTGGAAATAATAGCTAAGTAATACCTACAGTTTGTATTTATGTGAAATTAAAACTCCTGAGACAACTCATCTCTGCAACTGCTGCACACACACAATTTTGCATGGTCCTCTAATTTAATGAGAAAGGGAAACAGAAAACCAAACATTTGTTTCCTGAAGTTTCCTGCATGGTATCATATCATTACAAAAATCAAAAGAGGTCCCCACCACAGATAAAACACACAAAAGGAGCAAATTTTGTTTCCTTGTCACAAGGTTTTCAAACCACAACATACAGGTGGACAACCTGTTGACACCTTCAAGTCTGTAAAGCCTGCATCTTTTTTTATTTGATGACTCTTTTGAGTGTCAATGCAAATGATGGAAAAGCAAATCTTCATGGCTGAGCAGGTTGAGTTATACTCACTTTTTGGAAGATGAGGGGAACTTTTATTCCAGGAACCTTCTTTTGATCATTCTCCAGCAGTATGGTGAGAGGGACTCCAAACAGACCATTTTCTTAAAAATAACAACAACAAATGTGAAAAAGAGGAAACACAGAGCTGTACGTGCTTTCTTCGCAGCACTGAGCGGTGCCCAGGTGGCCACCGTGGGGATGCCCCAGCACTGTACCTCGTCCCCGCACCCTCTCTGCACGGTTCCTCTTCAGCTCCACCCCCAGTGCATCGTAGAAGGCCGTTAACTCAATCAGGGAGAGGTAGCGGATCTTCTTCATGTCTTCAGCAGAGAGGTCTCCAACCTCTGTCAGACCAAACCGGCTTTTCCGAACAATGAATTTCTACAGTAGAGAGGGGTCACATCTTTATTTTTGTTTTGAAAGAGATGCCTGTATCTGATAGGAAGTTATGTCTGGGTAGACGGATAACACCAAAGAGCTGAACTACAACTCTATATATTGGCCTGGTATGTTGACATAACTTGCATCTATCTGAAACATAAAATTGAGCTTCTTGCTCACCATGTTCCCTTGGAGTTTGACTGGTAAGCAGTGCTGGAGCAGAGGAATTAACCTCAGTGCCTGTAGTCCATCTGGGACAAATGATCTACGTGCTGCTTAAACTTTTGCCCAGCTTCAGCAGGACATAACATTTTCCTCTGCTTCTGCCTCCCCCAGATCATCTTTGAATGCTGTTGAAGCAGCTGTCACATTTCATCATGGATATGGTTGTATATCAGTTGTGTGTGTGTGTAATGAAACCATGCCTGCTTTGCATTATTACTATTTATTTATGAGGTCTTATAGGAGAGTTCAAACTAAAGATCTGAGGAAAAGCCCAGAAGCAAAATCACTTAGACCTGATGCCAACCTGCCGATTTACTGGCACTTCTTACTACTCAAGAAGCATTTAGGCTTAGAAAAGGACTCCCAGCAGCTAATAAATAACTTATTCAAGTAGGCTTGAACTAAATGATACTTAATAATTTGGGGGCATGTGAAAATATCTACATATTTTAGAAACTGCAGTGTCACGGACCAGAGCCAAGAATGTTGCATCATGACAGAAGCATTTGTACAAATGTCAAAAAATACAAATACCCATCAGTTTTTGACATAATTGTTAGATATAATATCAAAGTTATAGTAAAAAACATGCTTTTCAAAGAACCATGGACCTTTGGCATTGTATGTTTTTTTAATTTAGTTGTAATTTAAACCAGTAATTGTTAGTCACAAGTATAAATAAATAGCATTACAAATCATCTCCCTTTAGGGAATTAAGTGGAAACCCAGCCTTTAATAATGTTTTGCTTCTGGAGATTTCAGCTCAGTCCTCCCTTTTTTAAAAAAAATTGGATGCAATAGGTTTAACCCATCTTTAGATGAAGCCAGTCAAACAGCTTAAGAAAAAAGCAAACAAAAAAAGAATTAAACTTACACCAGATTTCAAAAGAGTAAGAGAGGACAAAGGACATCTAGATCATGTAGGTTAGAACTTTCTAAATCACATTGCACATGCAATTTAGGGGTTAATCATAATGGGGGGAGACATGAGTGCAGGGAATGGAATATCTAATTTACATGCTGTCTGGGGCATTTTAAGCCAGGATCTTCCCTACCCAGAATGCAGCAATACCCCTGTTACTCTTAACACTGAGACTTAATAATGTAACAAAAGCTGCATGGAGGATAGTCTTCTGAAGGTACATAACATACTAAAGAATATCTATGCATTTTGGTTCCAGTGATGCAAAAAGCCCAAAAGCAGTCAAAGCAAAGTAAATGATCTTGAAAATAAGAAGAAATCACACAGTATACACATTTTCTGAGGGGAAAGAGAAAAAGTACGTTTGCCAAGAAAAAAATGACAAACACTCCAAAACTGGTTACAAAAGGGTAGCTACAATGAATTTCCACGGTGGCCAGTTCACTCCTAGGGTCACTATGATGCAATGCAGTACGAACACAAGGTTTAGGGCTGGGCCTCTTTTCTGTCTTGTGTCACAATTTTTCCAGTGATTTGTCTTACAAACAGAGGAGTCATAATATGCAGCACTGAAGGAAGCTGTGCTATCCTGAAATTAGGTTACTAGCATTTTGGCTAAGGATCATGTCTGATATTGTGTGATGTTGTTTCTATGTGGAACTATACAGTGTACTAAGATGGGTCTGAAATGCTTACTGACTCTTAGTTCTGTAATATCTTCAACTAAGTCACATTGATCATGGTCCCATACTGGGGAAATTGCATGTAACCCTATGCAGACAGTGATGTTGAGTTAGCTCTTCTGGGAGCTGCAGGGGACACACTATTTTATAAAATAAAAAATCTCTGTGCAACTCAGTATATGCCATTCATGAAGCTGGTTATATAAATGTGTCAGACCTGTCCTGGAGCAAGTATGATGTTGTGTAGACTTCAGCCTGGCCCTGTTGGCCCACCTTGAGGAAGGAGGGACAGTCCTTCAAGAGTGTAGGTGACTGGCCGCTTTGTGTAACAGAGCAAGAGGTGACATTTTCGTTGGGGCCCATTACAGCTTGAGCCGTTATGGGAAAAAACAAATACTGTGAGTGGCAGCATACTGAAGTAAGAGAAATGCCAACATCAATAGCTATGATTGTTGACTTTATTCAGAAACTCTGTCTGTGATGACCTGGTATATTTCTTGTGTACTCTTCCAAGCACACAAAAGGATGTCCTTCAGGCAGAATAGTTCATCTACAGCACAATACTGGCCTTTTCTAATACTAATCAATTATGCACCCACAGGTCCACGATATTCAATACGGCATCTTCTCTTCCCTGTTTGTCACCAGTTTCCCTACTCTATCAACTGTTGTAGCTGTTGCAATGTGTATGTGTGTGTGTGTTGTAGTGAAGGCTGGGGTCCTAGGTTTGCTATTACAAGGAGCAAGGATGAACCTTTGGTTTGCCAAAATCATGACGAATGCAGAGATATCCTTACTCTCCACAGGACACCAAGTTATCCCCACCACAAAAAAAAAAAAAGAAACAAAAAACCAGACACACTAAAGCACAGGGATTTCACACCAGTTGTAATCTACTTGGTGTCTTATCCCTCCTTTCAACACGGAAGCTTACTTCTGCATCTCAGGTTCTTCTTCCTTGGTGGTGCCTGAGATGGACAAATGGATAATTCTCAGAGAATTCAATGTCTGTATGGATAGTAACAATTTTGGATTAGTTCAGGACCTCAGGACATCATAACATTCAGGAAATGCTTCCAAATACTTTACAGCTATTTCATACATTTCACTAAAAAGGTGGTATCTGAAGCACAAACCTAATGCTCCAGTTTTCAGTAATGGAAGTTGTGAGGGCTGATGGAAATAGAAAACTGACTTCCTTGACTTCAAGAAATAATTTCAGATAATGACACAACTGCTCAGTGTATGTCTTGTTGGATGATATGATATGATAGACTTTCCTTTAACCATTCGTGTAGTATCTCCTATAGCGTAATTGCACTGAATACTGATTGGAGGCAATCAGTACTGCTGCAGGACTAAGGCTTGCTTTCCTCCCTTCAAATGCAAAGCAATTTAAATCCATGTGTTAACAAAGGCAGATAATCCCTGGCAGAATGAAGTAGGAAAGCAGACCAGGAATGAAAATGATTGCTCGGTTTAGTGCCAGTAACTGGTCTTTCTATGTGAAAAATGTGTGGATGATGCAATAGTTTTGGACTGAGTTACACATATTCATCTGTGATGGGTACATGGAAAAACCAGGCTTGGATACCCAGATTAGCTTTGGTGCCTCTCTGGGAATCAGTCGCAAGCAGTAGGCAGGCATAGCGGGTGGTGTCCATAAAGCACACATAGCAAAGGACAGCTAATGCACCTTAACAGATTCCAATGTGCTGGGGATATAAAGGAAATCACTGTGTTAAACAACTGATGAAATATGTTGAGAACAAACTTACAGGCAAGGCAGAGTCTTCCTTTTTGAACCTCTGGGGTTTCGGCCATTCTTGGGTTTTGGGAAGGACTGTAATGGATTCTGAGAAAGAGACCTCATAGGAGAGCTCTTCTGTTATGGGTGGGCTGCCTTTATCTAGTCCACAGTCTAGACAGCTGTTAGCTGAAAATAAGGGAAATTATATATGAATGCTGAATGTATGCTTGCACTTAGTACAGAGACATTAAAAAATTGAACCAACATGACAAAAATCTCAAGAAAGTAATAAAGGAAGTGCTTCAAAGAGGAATTTCAGTGTAAACCACAGCATGTTCCTGTTTTGTCTGGAGGAAATAACCCCTTAGAAATAAAATCCTTACTTTCATTTTAGATTATTTAACTTGTTGCTTTTCGTGAGAAAGATAGTCAAGCTGGAACTTCCTGTTTATCAGGAATTATCAAGTTTTTGTACTTTGTCTACCTAGGCCAGCAAACTGTGGTGGCACTTGTCTAATGACCAATTAAAATAAAAGTTCCTGACAAAAATGCTGTTGACACAGTTTCTCAGGTTAATGTTGACTTATTTACAATCATAAGGCATTGTACATATATTTTATATGCTCACATGCATATATTTCTCACAGTTGCTGGTTTAGGTGTCTAGCAACAAAATAGGACACTGTACAATCTTCCAGTTTGAAAAACACTATATCTACTGGAATTTCTGGTAGATATTGTGAAATGACTTATTGGTCTACTCTAAAAATTAGTCACCTCCTGAAATTATTGGGTGCCAGAGGAAAATTTTTTAAATCAGTACAATCAAGTACAGAAATACCCTATTGTCATGGAGTCCAAAGTGTGATAACACACATGAGTTCCAGTGTTGCAAACTTTCATAACTGATCTCTCACATTTCAGGAGAATTTGTAAGTTTCCCTTAAGGTCCAGCTCCTAGACTCACTCAGTTGGAACAGATTCATAATTTTCATTGGAAGTGAAGTAAAATTTCAGCCCCCAGGACTGCAGAGAAGAGTTTGCTAGCATGACCCACCCAAGTGTGTTCAAAAGCCATGGAAATCAGAAACTGAATTAAAAAGCATTACATGTTTTATAAACATGTGAATGCCCCATGATTTTTGAATCATTGCATGTACAGATACAGGGACTTAAACATTTTTTGCAACACCCTTTGTTTTGCAAGTCTTGTATGAAAAAGATAAATGTGTTATTAAGTGGCTTCTGGCTTCTGAACTGTGGCCTGAGATGTTACCTAATGGCCAAGCCACTGAAGATGTTTTCCATCTCTCTTTCCACCCTTGGACCACAGACTGTCCATGGTATCCCTAGCCATCTGGTTCCCCATCTGTTCTAGTACAACTGCTTGCAGAGCAAAGGTATCAGCAGAGCAGCTTTTGCAACCAAGAAAAATGCCTGTGGCATTACATCTAGAGGTAAACATCTAAGGGACTAATTTAGAAACTTGGGTATTAATATCCCTTTACTTAAGCCCTGAACAATGGTGACGGGAAGAGCTTTCAAAATAAAAGATGGACATTCCCATGGAAGGCTGCTGACAGTTATACAGACACTGAGTAGAGAGAGCAGAGCTATCATTTTCATTGGCACTGCCAGTCACTGCCAGGGCAAAGTGCTTACAGGATGTCCAAACGAACACCATTAGCAGATCAGAATAATAGGGCAGAACCAGAAAAACGATAAATTTCTAATACTACAGTTTCTGCAGTACTGGAGAAGAAATGTGAAGGAAATATGCATCTTTCCTGTCATGATTTGCAAGAAGAAAATACATTGCTGACCTATTTTGTACAAATTCCGCACCATATTGTTTAGAAGTTATTTTTACGTTCCCAGCCTTGCAACGATCAGTACTTTTTAGATACTGATGCCTCAAGGGCAGCAGTCTGTGTCTGTACAACACTGGTCTTGAATGGGAAACTTTGGTTCCTGCATGACAATAAGCTGACAGTGATTTTAAGGAAATATATGCAGCACGGCCCCAACATGAAAGAGGGGACTAACCTCTGAACCATAAAAGGATCTGTTATTTTCCTAGGAGGAAGTGAACACTGGTTACATGTTTGCATACTCACAGCTAACTGATTTCCAAACTGGCTTCTGCCCAGGAAGCTGGATACCATTAGAAGGAACTGGTGACACTGGAACTGTCTCAAATGTGGGCTGATAGGCAAGGAAAAATGATCAGACTGCAGTGAAGGTAAACGTCTATGGACAGAAACTGGTACAGTTCAAGCAACAGCATATCATTCTCTGCTTACACTCTTTTGCCAAGTTTAAACAACCTGATGTGATTCGCTAAAGTACATTTTTCATAGCCAAGACTGAGAATTAATCTCCCCCAGGCTGCACAGATTTGGATCACACTGAGGTCAGTAATATTGCAGCTCACTGTAGCTAATGAGTCCTGTCCTATATGATGACTGAAATTAGCTAAGTAAATTGCTATACATAATTGTACTAAGTGAAAGGTCCTCACCAAATTGTAATCCACTCTTCTTTTAATCATTTTGGCCACAAATCTTTCTGAGGACTCTCCGACACATGTTGAATACCTGCTGCTCCCAAGCACCTGTCAGAAATCAGGCTGTTCACTGCCTTTTGGGATTTGGGCACCAGCAAATGATTAATGGACAGATGTCCTCCCATAGGTTATACACTAACACTTTATCAGTAAACTGCAAATGCAGTTTTAGGGGAAAAAAGACCTTTTCTATAGTCAAATTCATTTCTTTCCACTCCAGAAATCATTCTGAATTGTGTAAAATGGGGGAAGTATGCGTACAGCAGAGAAGGGGCTTGAAAACCCAGGAGGTGACTTTCAAGCACTGTCACCTCTTCTTGGCAGTGGAGTTCTGCCACCCTGTTCTCAGCAGTTTTGGGACTCATAAAGACAAATCTGAGTGTTTGTGTGTACATGGGGCAGTAGCAGCTCATCTGCATGTTCTCGGGTAAAAAAAAGACAGTCAGCAATTTAAAAAAATGCTCTGAAGGGTACTCAGCGAAAATAACTACAATGTCCTAAACCAGTCTGGCATTTTTTCTGCTGTCCTTTTCATCCTGCTGAGAGCCCTTGGAGCCCCCTCCTTTCCCAATCCTGTTGCCTGCCCCTCCCACCAAGCCTGATGGAGCAGCCGCAGCTTTCCAGCTGAACCTGCAGGTGAGGGCCCTGATGATCCTACAACAGCCACTCTTTAGATTACTAAATCAGCTATTTATCAACAAGCAGTAATGCCTCAGGGCAGAAATTTTGTCTTCCCCATTTGTAGCCAATGCACAGGAGCAGCACTCAGACTGCTAAAAAATGTCAGATATTTAAAAGAGAGATGGCTTTTCCAACTGGAAGCCTAAAATAATCTTGCAGTTGTTTTATTCAGTCTTATGCTCTGAGAAATTTGGGTAACAAAGGCAAATGTAACGTGAATAAAAATCTCTCCTGAGAGAGTCCACTCAATTGCCCACAAACTTGGGAGCAAACAGGATTTGAGTCACATGGACTTCCTTTGACAGAAGACTTTAAGAACCATTGATATTTTTCTAAAAGGAGAACTGTAGGATGGTTTTATGATAAAATCCCATAACATTTACACAAAAGGTGTTAGGATATAAAAAAAGTGTTATAAATTTTAGGTTGGACAATGGAAATGGAGGGGATGGTTAAGCTTGCCTCAGCAATTTAGGAAAATCGAACATAAAAGTAGTTATTCTGCTGCTTAAGATCCAGATGGAGAAATTAATGGTAAACATTATCAAATGGCTCATCTACTTTCACCGCTCAAAATGTCTAACCCTGAGAACAGTATTCAGAATAGATTTACAGTGAATCAAGGTTATTAAGAAAAAAAAAATCCTTCCAGCCTTATTACATATGTGAAATCAATAGTGAAGCAGCTGCAGTAACCAGGTTTGGCTAAGAGGGAAGCTGACACCACAACTCTGCTTCGCAACCAGCAGTGCTTGCAACAGCCTACGGGCTGCTCCAGCTTGTGGCAATTGAATAATGTGAGGTGTACAATATCAAGGGTAACTAAAAATGTCATATTCTTGGTCTCATTTCCCAGCCTCCACAGTGAGAGCGTATAAAGAACTCAAACCTATGTCTCTTTTGTGAAAGTCTCTTCCAAACAGGAGGAACACTCCCCTCCCTCCTTTTTTTTTCTTAGATCTTAGGATAATATGAAAAAAAGAAAGGGAAGACTGGGAATAAAACTTTTTAATAGCATAAATTTTAAAGATCCAGATTATTTCTTTAGTAAAACACTGGTGCTCCAGTGAAGGCAAGACTTCTCACATCCTGATTTCTGACTGAAAGTGAGAACCATAAGATGGTTCTCATTAGTCAATACTAAAAATGAACCCAGTGTTTACTGGCACCATGTACACAGGAATTTCCAATGGGAAGAGGAAACCAGAAGAGCAACAAGAAGATGGAGATGAGGTAGATGATAGTTCTTTAGCAGCTACCCGCATTGTAGAAGATGTAAAAACAAATTACTGGAACACCAAAGTGACCAAGTTCTGTTGTCAGCCCTGCAGCCAAGGGAAATAAAGGCAAAAGAGGATAGCCTTATATCTCTTCTCAGGACACAGTTGCCCATGCTTTGGGTATATTACTATTTCCAAGCACTGTTATCACAAATGCCTTTTCATGCAAATAGCTCTGGGTTAGTCAGTGATTCTTCTTTAATTAGGACATGATTTTCTCATGCATTGCTCAAGTAAAATGCTCCTAAAACTCTTGTGGAGTTTTAGCTGATCACAACGTACAGGGTCGGGCTGTTAATGAGCATGATACTTAATTTCCTCCCTCCAATAACAAAATCAATGTTCCCCCCATTTGTATTCTGCTGTTAATTTTTCTAGGCTTTGAGCACTATCAGAGCCAAAGCTTCTGATGGAAGCAGCAGGGTACCAGCAGGAAGGAAAATCAGGCCACTGTGACTAATAAACCATCCAATTTAAATCTTGGTAGTGTGGCTATCAGTCAAATCTGTCTGAAGCAGAGAAGAGGTACTTCAGCTGGGGCAGGCTACTCTGCCAAGGCATTGCTCTCAGAGGGGTAAGGTACTGCACATGCTGCATTTTGCCCCCAGGGATCATAGCACCTTTCCAAGGTAGGCAACAGGGAAAAAAACCCCAACAAACACCACCAAATAAAGAAAAGGAAATATGGCTTAATTTCCTTTCATTTCAGTCTGTTGAGGGAACAATCCTGCAGTGATGGGATGGACCTGAAGGCAGGATGAGGGGGGAAAAAAAAAAAAACAAACACCTTTTGTTCTGTGTTGACCCACAGAGAGGCTGGCCAGCAGGCAGTAATAGCAAAACATCTATCAAGCAGATTTCTTCAGAACAGAGAAAAGAAACCAGGGCAAATCTCTCTCTTCACCCCCTCCTCGGATGACAACTATTTATGGCTCTTCAGTGTCCCCTAAATCTCACCTCAGGTGACCCTAGTGAGCTAATCACCTTTTCTGTCATCATTAGCCACAGAAGAGAGCAATCCATCCTTTGACCCATCCCTCTAGGCTCCTGCAATGCTTAGGTTGTTGGGAAGAAGGTGTAAATCCATCTTCCTAATGGGGAGGATTATAGACTTATGTGAAACAATTAGATCTGTTTTGCTGTTTGCAACATGATTACTTCTTCCTTTCCCAAGTAAATAGCAGGGTGGGAAAGCAACACTCCTGCACATCATTTCAAGCAGTCTTTTTACCAGCCTCTCTTCAAGTAGCTGTGCTGAAAGGATTTGCCCTTCCCTGTCCTCTGTTGCTCTTCTTTTTTGACGGGGCTGTTTTTAATGCAGATCACTTTGCCAAACTGATTCATCACAAAGATTCATTGACAGCTGTAGTGCCATGCCCCAAAAGGTGGCTGAGTGTGAGGGACTGCTTCAGCTGACACCCCCATACAAAGGACTGCCAGGGAAACCCTTGGGCTGAGGCACAAGCCCCCTGTAGTATGTTTATCCCTGAGGAGCTGGTAATTAGGATAAAGTTTCTAAATCCCATAATAAGCAGCAAAGATAGGAGCGATGGTCAATGGGAATACCAAAAGGGTGTTGGGAATCTCGCAGGCTTTTAGAAATACAATGTCTTTCACAGTCCATTGGAGGGATGTGATGGTGTGCTCTGCAGCTGTATTTGTGCATCTGAGATTAACATTTAGGTCAGCACCCTACAGACCTGCATATTTTTGTGGGAAGAAGAATTAGAGGTCTTAATTACTTATTTGGTCTTATCTTTCAGAATTTCACCATGCAGAACTAGTAAGTGAGCTGAATTTCAGTGGAGGTAAAACAGTGATTTGAAGGGCAATGGCTCTGAAGCTCCTGATTCCTTTAGCAGGTGAGAAACAGAGGTGAAAAATAAGCAGGTCAAGAACGGATCAATAATGTACCCATCTGAGAGAATGGGTACAACATTTATTTGGCTGATTTAAATTTATTAGGAAACTTAAACTTTATTATAATTTTTTAAAATTTTAAACACACTAAGGTTTACAGACACTTGAATCAGGTGAAGTGTGCTAATCTAATAAGTGCCGTAAGTTTTAAATGTTTGTGTAAGTATGCCCGATGATTTCTCATGCAAGAAAGACTGCCTACAGGGAACTACTGGATGCTTCTGGATATATTTGTGGGATATGTGCAAGAAGTTCAAAAGAGCCCAGATATTTAAATTGGAGACAAATAAGTTAACTCCCCAACCGTTACATTTCTGTAATTTTAATATAACTACGCAGCTACAATTTTGTTTCCCAATTTTTTGTTTTAAATTCATCCAGGATGCCAAGCCTTGAAGGAAAGGTAGGTCAAACAGAAACAGACAAAGCAATTTCATAATGAAAGAGTTTCTTGAGTTTTGAAATGGTGAGGACTTTAATATTAATTTCAAAGGTAAGCTTTTGAGCTTATTGGCAACTCCCATTTAAGATATCATGAGTGACATATGTAAAGCCATGCATGTTGCTTTGAGCATTAGACTACACTCACACAGTTGACTGCATTCACCAAAATCAAAATGTGTAGGGATAGGAATTGCTGCGTTCAGAGCTATCTTCAGGGAACAGTGGATGAAACCACCAGAGGTAATGCTTGTTTCTGAAGCCATGAAGCAAATGAACATTTAATAGAATTTCATTTGCTGTGTAAGTGAAATGTAACTGCCAGTGTACCAGTTGCAATCATGCTGGCAGCTTTTTAACTGCTTATGCATATTTGAATCCCAGTTGCTTCATTAGAGAAGTTTTACTTCACCACTGAGACTGCTGAGTAAATAGCAAGTGTCCCCAGAAGCCAGCAAAAATTTGAATAGCTGCCAAGAGTAACTCACCAATTTCCAAAACATAAAGGAGTAAATGTTAGTCTTGATAGGAGATTGCAGGAGCAAGGCTGGCAACAGATACAACATTATGTTATAGGTTAGTTGCAAAACTGTGCACCATCTATTTTATTTGGTTTCTTCCTTCCTTCTCAAAATGTAGTAAATACAGCATAAAAAGTCTGAACGTAGTGTCAGGAACTGCAACTGGCTGTCTGTACATTGTCAGCAGAAAGGTGTTCCTGTCTGGTAGAAGCCTTGATGAGCTACTTGCAAAATATATAAAAATTAAGCTCAAAAGCATTCACTAGGATGCATTAGCTACTTACAGCAGAGTCATTTGTGCCAAAGATGTCTCGCACATCCCGGACCGTGTGCTTGTTCTTCTTCCTCAGGGTCTGAGTGTAGGTGTTGTACCTCTTCTGTACAGCAGCAGCTTGAGTTCGTGTCAGAGTGGACAGCAGGGCTTGGCCATCCTCCTCTTCTGCTCCCGAGATCAATGTAGATAATCCTACATCTTGCAGCCATTCTGCCTCCAGCTCGCCTTCTGCAGAGGAAGAGAGCGTGTTACTAGGCCTGGGAAGGGAAGAAGAGGGAGCTGAAGGAAGGGAGGTAGCATGGTGGACCGCTGCCTTAGCCTTTACCTGGGAAAGACTTCACTTCCAATCTTGTTAGGCCACAAGTGTACGTTAATTTTGTTTTGTCAGCACACTGTCAACATTCAGTTTGTTAATGTCTGCACATGAGAGGCTTAGGGGAAGAACAGAAGAGGCATTTTTAACCTGTGCATCAACATAATTATGTGAAGAAGGCAATAGAGTAACTAGCCTGACAGCGAGGCTGCTAAAAACTAACCCCTCGTTCAAGAGCATAAATCCCTTCAGTTACCATTTATACCATGTTGTACTGGATGAAGTCATCTGGCAGGTGGAAAAATAAATTGAAATTCCAGTTAAAATAAGCAAAAATACTGAAGTAGCGTATACAATAGAATAATGTCTTTGCACACTAAGGGTGACATATGAGATGCCAGAGAGTCAGCTGGTAATCAGACAGCTAGTGAAGATGCCATACTGAGAGAAGCACGATGTGCACCTAGTCCAATAGCCTGTTTTGAACAAAAAATTAAGAACCAGAGCTGCTCACTAAAGAGCAAGGGTCAGGTAGGAGTAGGTATCAGAGAAGTCAGGTAGGGGTGGAAGATGCAGAAATAGCTATCCTTGCATGCTAGGTATCATCTTGATTTCTAAGTATTAAAGGCTGGCTAGTACTCGACATGCCAGCATTTCTTGATATCTTGATCAGTGACTAACATCTTGAATCCTGTTCAATACCTGCTTCTCAACTGGTTCAACACTGCAGCTGGTTCTGTAGTGAGATTATGTACTGTGTGAAAAAGCATTTTCTTTCCTGGTTCTGTCAGACATGGGGGAAGCTTCTGGCATCTTCTCACAGAGCCACACCTGCAGCCCCCCCCACCAACCTTGCCATGCAAAGTCAATACAGGGTTTCAGCTTGCTACCTGCTACATTACAGGAATATCCCCTGTCACTGTAGGACAGGGAGAGGCTCCCAATCTACCTTCTCTAAATAATTTAGTAATTTTAAATTTTGCTATCATCATTTTTCTGTCTGCTTTTTAAAGTAAACAGTCATAGTCTTTTAAAATCTCTCTTCACATAGGCGATTTTGAGGGCCTTCATTTTAGTTCTGTGAACAATCCTAGCTCAGCAATACGCTGCTCGAGACAAGAGAGTATTGCATTCCAGCTTTGACTGAAGAAGAGGTGTTACAAATAAACATGTCAAACAGGAAATGGATTAATTTGCAGCATGTTCTATAAAACAACTAGTCAATGCACTTGCTTTTCTTCTCCCAGCACTGGTCTTAATGGCAGACTGGTATTTCCACTCTCCATTTATTGCCTCTTCTTGACATCAGAATGCAGGCAGATTAATAGATACCGGTTTGCTGCACTTTGGCAGTTAGATAAACAAAAAAGAAAATTACAGGACTAGACCAGAGGGACAAGTGAAAGCATCTTACACATGTGCCATCACTGACTTAATTGCTAACTGCCTTGTCTCTTTACAAAGCTCTCCAAGAACACCTGCTTCTAAACCCCCTGCTCTGTGTTAGACAGGGGTGTGACCAGCCCTGTATCCTGTGAAACAGCTGGTCCCCACTCTGATCCTTTCTGTATCCACAGACAGGATGACAGGCTGTTCCTTTCCCTTCTTTGTAAGCTTTGAACCAATGGTTCTTCTGCTGTCGTCACTCTTCTTTCTAACAAGGTCTCTCTTAATTTCCGCCTGCTGCTGTTCTAGCCACATCCATTCACGTTTCGTTTTCTTAATTTTATTCATTTTGGCCTTTGTCCTGACATTTTTTCCAAGAGTTTAGTTTTTAATCAAACTTGGCTTTCATGATGCTATGAAAAATCGTACAGCAGACATGAAATTCTGCCTGCTTAACAGCCACCCCTGTGACTTGTTTTCTCTGGCTTTTGCCTTTTTCCTGTTCCAACCACTCACAAACAATAGACTAAAAAATAAAAACCACAACCAGAGGAGTAAAACTATTAAAGAGAAGGAATTTCTGCATTAAAAAACCCTCAAAATTTTATGACACATAGGTTTAAAAAAGGGCTAAAAGAAAAACATGTTCTACAAAAATTTATTTTTATAGTGGTAGCTACTATACAGCAGGGACTTGATACTGTGTTTCATTCTGCTCTACCAGAAGAGAGATAATCGAGGGTTCCCTCTGGCTAGTAATTCTCCTTTTTTCATAGAGATTGCTAGGACAGAGGTGTACCTTTCTTTGAATTTCAGATATAACCTCAAATAACTCACAGCATGCCAGCCTTCTAATGCCAAGCTTTAAAGCATTTCTGCACATCACTGACATCTTAAATAGCCCATGACTTCCTCTTCCCCCACATTTTCATCCCCTGTATCACTTGTTATGATCCTCTCTTCCTTCTTGACCATAGTTACTAATGTCAACAGATTAAATGTGCTGATGTCTTTCCCTTGCACATGTGATCTGGTAAAAAACAGCATTGTGGCTTCGACAGTATCAGTGGTGCCTGGCTGCTACCACCCTTTGGCTTCCTTCTTAAGGATTCTGCATCTCTTCCTGTCAAAGACATCTCAAAAGGGTGACGAATATTTGTTTTTTATTTTGCTATGAGGACTTCCACATTGATTTTCAATGTTTTGATGCTCAGCAAGGAGTATTATCCTATTAGGACCTTAATAGAGCTCCCTATTATTTCCAAGATTTACAATCCCAGACTGAATATATTCCTGAAGTTAATAACTAGGACAAGCACTGCTTGGTTTTGTGGGGGTGTATGCAATATATGTGTTTAAAACAACAGTATGAAGGTAAATGAAGTGTGGAGATGTATTGCATTTTACCTTGCAGTTTCATTCTTAATTCAGGACTGAGGGGAAGAAATCAATGGAATGTAATGAGGTGTAATCAGACAAAGGGTAATATGGGACTGCAGCAGAGTTTGCACTGTTGTGATGATTTATCTCAGCAGTGATGAAACTGATGGAAAAGTTTCTGAGAACATGGAAAATGGGCTCCTGTATTGCCTTGTCCTACTAACTTACCCAGGTTGGTAACTCACAGATATGTGACGTGTCTCTGACTGCAGACAAGTCAGGGACACCCAGTTCATGCTGACAATTGCATGAAAGAGACATCGAGAGGTTCAAAATCTCTTTCTGGGGTCTCCAAGCTAGATAGCATGATCATACAGGAATTTTCCCTATAAGGTCAAACTGATTGAGGCAGATTTCTTTTCTGCCTTCCCATAACAATAACCATAAAGTGTTACATCTTGGTCTATTTTTATTTGAGACCACAAGACAGTACAAAGAAGTGCCATTGGTGTTTAAGCTGCTAGATCATAAGCCTCATAGAAGACCGAGACTTCTGGTGAACAGAGGCCTTCTCCTTTTGCTTCCAGGAGAGCCCTACTGGGAACTAGTGAGTGGAGGTGTTCCCCATGGAAACGGTACATGATTGGAGCTAGATTACCTCTGTGTGGGGTACTTATCATGACCGATTACGTATCTGGTTGCTTAATAAAGTAGTACTTTTTCCTGCTTTTCACCCTTTTTTCCTGGTAGCAAAATTAATGATGTCCCATTGCATGTCAAGGTAAGAAAAATACATCATCACTCATGTTAATAATTGTATGGAAAGAACACACCACTGCTTCAAAATCTATCCCTAGATCAGTAGTTACCAGACTAGTGGCCATGATCCACAAAAGGGTTGCAGCAGTTATCAGTGGGTCATGACCTCAAAAGAAATTTGGTGTGATCCTATAGTAACAGCTGGTATTTTGTGTTGCACAATTTAATGCATTTGTAAGTGGGGTCATAACTGCAAAAAAATCAGAACTGCTGTTCTAGATGTTATCAAATCATCTCACACAAAGCTGCGTTGCAACAAGCTAGTGCAGACTACTACATGTTTTTTCCAAATACATTACGAAAAAGGAGACAGGAAAACATAAGTATTAATACCTTCAGCATAATTTGTAGAAGTGATGAATGAATTTTGTCAGCTGAGGAGTCTGAATGATGTAGGCATCTATACAGTCAGACTTATTGCTAGTCTCTCATTGAGTTATATCTAAATCGGGAAATCTTAGAGAAACAGGCAGTTATCAAATTTCTGATAGCACCAAACGATATCTAAATAAAAACTGATTCAAGACTTTCATAATGTCTGTGTTATATCCTATCAAAAGCCAGAAAACTGAAAATTCCAGTATATTAAAAGAACTTTTGGTTCTTTTATATGTTTTGGTTTAGTTTATTTAATGCCGAAGATGAAGTTTTTATTTAGTGCCTCTCTTTTCTGAATTACACCATATCCATCCTCCTGAAGCACAGATAAAATCAATGCAAAAAGAATTACTTCAGAAGTCAATTACCAGCCCCAGTGCATAAACCAGACTGGATTATTGTTTCTTTCCAGTGATGTCTTGTACATTGATTGTGATGTTCAGAAGTGGAGCTACAATGGTCATAGACCCAGACTAGTACTTTTGCTCATACTGAGTGACAGGAGGAGGGAGATCAGGGCATGACTAAAGAGCCAAGGCAAAGCCAAAGTGTGAGGAAGAAGTGGTGTTTGTGTGCTCACCATCAGCAGGTTTGAACTCCAAGAGTGTTGCCTCTTCAGATCCATCTTCACTGCTCTCCTTGATGCTCTCCACTTCACACCAGAAGTCCTCCATGGAGGTACTGTCCATGGAGGCCTGCGAGTTGGAGCGACTGAATGCAGGAGGAGGTATTGACTCATTGGAAAGCATCCTGTTAATTCTTCGACAACGAGGGAGAGACTTTCTGAAAAGCGATAGTGATGAAAATAAAAATTTCTTTCTATCGTGCTGACTTGTGCCATGCAGACAGAGCACACAACTAGGGGCTTCAACTGTGACTATACCAGGGAGCAGAGAACAAGATGTTGGAGGCAAAGTGCACAGTTCTGGTGGTCTTCATAACAGTTATGGCTGTAAATTTATTTTGCATCTAATAATTTATCTCTTCAATGTCTTGTGTTTTACACCATAGAGGGGACCTCAGGAGATGCAATTTCTATTTCCAACACTGATATCCATCTAATGAGACACCGGAAAAGTATTTTAGCTTCTTTGTGCCTCAGTTTCTCTTTCTATCCCTTCCTGTTTTGTGTACTGGCTGAAATGCTTCAGTGCAAACTTCTTTGGCGAAAAATATCCAGACTTAGGAACTTTGAAATATTTTACAAGCTCATCTTTGCTCCAGAAAATAATGAAAAACTTGAAATATTTAATTCAGAAGTATAATTACATTTTTATTTGAAAACCCCTTTAAAAAGAATTATTTTTTCTTAAATTAAATTAAAATGCAAGAAGTCTTAATGAAATTTGTCTTTGAAATGAAATAGTTTGGTTTAGGCCAACCAGAAGGTTTTGATCACAGGTTCAAAAATATGATGATTCATTAAAAATCAAATTTAAAGTTACAATTCAATACAGTGATTGAATCAAAACCAAGGAGTTTGTTCCTTAGTCCTTTTTTCTTGTCTTTTCAACCACTGTAAATTCTTGCAGCTGAAGGCAGTTATACAAGTCCATTCAAAATCTTATAAAACACACACCACGAAAGTTGTGTCTGACTTTGCTCTTTTGCATTATTATGGCTGCAATACTGTAAGCAGCTTTTCTAAGTGTAATTACAGTAGTTACAGTAAACAGTAATAATAACCACAACAATATTTGTACAAAGGAGTCAGGAGGTAACGCAATTATGTCAGAGAGCTAGACTACAGGAATGTATGGAAAATTCTGTCATAAGGTCTTCTGGCCTTCACTTATCTGAATTAATTCAAATGCAGTTTCCCTTTCTCTTCCTTTTCTTTATGGCACCATCCTGCCAACAGGCCTTTGTTTAAAACCCCAGGCATCACTTTTACTCCACTAAAAAAAGATACTTCCTTTTCAGTATTTCCCTCCTTGTCAAAGTTTTCATAATGGATGTATAAAAAATATATTGTTTAATAAAGCCAACTGGACATGCTTCTCCCCCTTTGCGCTGCTGCTCCTGCTGCCTCCCCCCTCCCCAGCAATGGGCCGTCTCCTTCCTTGGGGCTCCTGGAGCCTCCTCACTTCATCTGGGTGGTCCCAGGCGATTCCTTCCGGGTTAGGTCTGAGCCCCAGGTTGTGGAGCTGTGGTGGAAACAATGGAGTACAACAAATCCAGCTGTGCACATTATCAGTGCTTTAAAAAGGCAAAGCTCAGGCCATTGCCTCTTTTTGAACACAGGGAGGTGATTCAGCTGCCAAACCCGCCCATGTGCTCTTGGTCACTGCTGGGAAGCAAAGCTTTCTGATGGGTGACAATATTTCAGCAGAAGAAAATGTACTGTGGTGCTGTGGAGACACATGTCCTCCAGGAAGAGAAGTGCTATCGTCAAGTGTTTCTATCCTTTTTTTCATCATAAACAGCAAATAATTGTGTTTAAACGTAGCTTTGAAACTGTTATTGTTTTAATTAGAACCAGACACAGTCACCAAATCTGAGCAGAATTTGTGACACAGGTGTGGTTAAAGCTATTTGAGTACTTTCCATGTAGCTCTCCCTCTAGGGAGAAACGAGTCTTTCAGTCAGCTTTTGTTCACAAAGCCTCAGATGACTGGGGTACCTGATAAATCATAATTACTGGAATTTTGTATCTGGACGTGTCAGCTTCTGTTGTTTTATGGATTCACCTATCTCTCTTCCCTGCATCAGCATCAGCAAGGAAAAAAAAAAAAAAGCAAGTCTCACAGGACTTCAATATCATGAGTTAATACTGTACCCAGTGTCCCTGAGCAGAGGTTTTAACCAGCAGAAGCAGCCAGAAAATCTCATTTCTTCAGCTGGGAGCTGGTGGGGATGGGGAAAACACCTCCCCCCAGCCAATTGCTTACTGCTCTGAAAAACTGTGCTCTTTTGTTTAAAACGTGACCGTGAACACAAATGTATTTCAAAGGCAAAACTTCCTGGCACTCTAAAGGCATTTGGGGCCCCTTTTCACTGGGCACTGTACGAGCGGAGAGAGACGCCCAGGCTTGGTGTCAGGGGTGCAGCAGGTGCCCATCTTCCTGCCACAGCCTGTCCTTTGCCAGCCTCCTCTTTAGCTCGGGGCTCTTCCTGAGACCACCACGCTGCTGCCCACTGAGCAATTCATATCCCTGCTTAGTAAAAACCTTTGTGAAAAAGAAGTCTCTAAATCTGCTATATAGCACAGCCAGAGCTCCCACTAGCAATCATAGGAAGGAATGCTCTCGCCGGACTGGAATCAGACATATGCTGGGATGAGAAAAGGACTTTTCCCCTGACAGCATCACCAGCTCCCATCATTTAGTCATGGTCAGGGAATTTAAACATTTCCTGCTTGCCCAGTGTGAATCTTGACCATGACCCTTGTGCTCTTCATGCACCACACCAGACTGATCCTTGGGCTTTGACTCTCAGCACTTCAGCTAGCTCAAACCAAGGCTTTTTATTTCACCATATTAGGAAGAAAGAGGCTTGCCGGGTTGTTTCTTTTGTCCCCACAGTGAGTATGCTATTTTGTCATATTACCATACCAAAAAGCTAAATGCAAAACAGACCACGTAGCACAGCAACAACTGCTGTGACAACCAGCTTTAATAAATACATCTAAGATCCCTAGGTAATGAATGTGCATTTACAACAATATTAAAAGTACAGGCCTCATTTGGAAAAATCAGCTGAATGAAGTCTCCTGAGAGAGGAGAGGCGTGTTATCTCAGCCTGGATTAAATCAAGCTGTGTAAAATTCCTGTAACAAGAAAGGTTAGGCAGAGGTGCTTTATCCTTATTGGTAAACAGCTGAAGCTTGCTTCCAGGTGGTCTGGTACAAACCTTCTGCAATTATTCTGAGTCTGCCTATTAAAAGCTCACATGTCTGAAAAGACTTCTAGCTGCCATTTTGACCCATATACCTGTGGCTTTTGTCCTTGAGGAAGTGGTCTTGCTTTTATGTGATAATGGCAGTTGTCTCCATTTCCTCTAGCCAAAGCTGCTCAAAACAGTTTCGGGAAAAAAAACCCACCAACCCAAAATCCTACTGAGGAAGCAAAGCATATTCTTCATGGCTTTTAATTCATTCTTGAAGGACACTGAATGAGCACTGATGCAGCAAGCTGCCTGCCTGTCTCAGAAATATCTCAACAAGCCCAGGTTGCCTGTCACCTGGGAACGATCCTAACAGAAAATATATGTTCCTGATATGTTTTCCCCCAAGGCCTTCTGGCTTGTTTGCTCTTTTTCTCAGTGTCTGTAGAGAAGTTTACAAGAATAAAATGTTTTCACTGAGCCTAATGTGTTGTTCTTAAAGAAAATTTGAAAACTAGTCTGTTAGGTAAGTAGTAATCATGAAACATTCTGTTTCATTTGCTCCCTCACACACAGGCTGTGGTGAGCTAATCAGAATGGATGACTAAATGAAACACAGGAGGGGTCTCAGATCCTAGATGGAAAATTCTGGGAGAGAAGGACGAACCTTAAAGCATTGAGCAAAAATTACAGTGCCTCCACTGAATAAGCTGAAATTGTTTTCAGGGTGGATTTAAAAAAACCCACAACAAAACAAGCACAACACC
>JANZLQ010000050.1:653499-672827 GCA_026212715.1 Elanus axillaris | reverse complement strand
CACCCCCCGACACAAACCCAAACCCCTGAAAAACAGAAGAAAAAGAAAGAAGGGATAAGTATGCTACAGTGGCCAATGTTATCAAAGAACACCTCTATTACTGGACATTGGTCACAGAAGAAAGGGTTAAAGAGTGCCAGTAAGGCGAAATATGATGGTATCATGTAGAAAGCTTTCTGTGGAAAGATTTTGCAAAGAAGCAAGGTATTTCCACGGGGCGCAAAGAGGCTGATTCAACTGTGTTTGGCTTTGCCCTGGTGTACATTTATAATGTTGATGATATGCAATAGCAAACCAGGCCTACTAAACCTGTATTTTATGTTCCATGTATCATGCAGAAGTGTGCTGTTCAGAGTCTGACAGTACACATCGATTTCAGCATAGCCAAGCCAAATCCAATAACCAACTCTTACCCTATCCCCCAAGTGAAGGTTTGTCAAACCATATGAAGAGCTGGTTCAGTGGCACCTAATGATTGATCACAGGCTGATTAAAGATGAAGCTAGGCTTGTGTTTTCAGTTTAATTAAGTAATGGGTGGTAAAGAATCCACAAAACAAATAGGAGCAATAAAGCCATCTTGTAGTTAAAACCAGCATTTAATCCTTGTTTATACAAAGAGGCAGGACATCTTACTCTTGTGGGTCATTATGCTTCATTTCATCCAGTGGATCCTGAACCTGCTTCACCACAATTAGTCACATTTATAAGAAAGGGGAAGATAAAGGAAGTATATTCTTCTGGTCATTTTAGGACTAGGATGCACCTTTTCATATTGCAATCATTCTATCAGTACAGCCGCTCAATCCAGTGAAGTCAGTAGTGCTTGAAAAAGACAACAGTGGCAGAGTACAGTGTTGTTTCCTGTACCCAGATCTTTCTATCCTGCAGTTTATCATAACAATTCACCAACTTCTGATAAAAAATAATTATCCTCTCTCTGCTCAGCTCTTCTCAAATGTAAAAAAGAGGGTGGTAGCTTGCATTGATAAAGGAAAAAAAATGTTCCTCTTTATTAAGAACTATATTTTTCTCTGTTAGTCTAAACTGGTAGGAATCAGTCATGTGCCAGTATTTCTCTCTTTCTTTTTTTTTTTTTTTTTGGTAAAATGTGTACAAATTCCAGGCGAAGGAAAAGTCCAGCAAATGGAAATTGTTACTTTTATGCACAGTTCACTCTTGCCCCAAATCTCTCATCTTCTGGTTCCTTCCTGGCCACACTGTTCCGGCACTGCTTGCTAGCTGCTTGATCCTTCTCTCTGCTTCGTGGCTGCTGCTCACAGGGAGGGGTATATCTCAGACAATATCCCCCCAACTCCATCTGCACACTGCTGTTCCTGATTATCTTGCAGATGTTAGGCAAGTCATAGGCAGTGAATCCTAAAGTTTCCCTGTTCTTTCTCTATCATCTAGCATAGCAAATATTTAACCTATCATGCTCATTGATTTCACAGAGGTGTCACCCAGCCTTCCTTGTAACAGAGTATTTGAGTAAGAAGCAGAATAGGATTTTATTGCATTAATAATTTTCTCATCCTGTTACCTAGCAGAACTCCAAAATCATATGAATCTCATTGCTCTTTGTTAAAAAGCTGGGTTTGAAAAAAAGCTGTTATCACCTTACTCTATCGGCTAGACTTGAAAACACAGGAATTCAGTACTTTGCATGTCCTTGTATTCTACAAAACATGCTTCTGTCAACTATTAATTTCACTTCTAAAGATGCTTTTCTGTCCCCACAAACATTTTTTTGGACCACAATGACTTGTTTAATGAGTCTTAAGATTTAAAGACTTAAGAGAGAAAAGACTTATAAGATTTAAAGGAACGAAAAGAGTTTCATTTATTTATTTATAACTAGTCTGCAATTCATCAAGGTACTAACAGGAGTTAGGAGATTCAGCTGTAGAGTTTGCTTGCTAGTGTCACCTGCCGGCATTTAAAAATGTATTTCACCTTGGTTTCTTCATCTCTCTATTATGCAACTTTTTCATAAGTGGTACGGAAGTCCCCCATCTGTAACAAAGGCCACATTGTGACTGCTCTGCGGCTGAGCATGGAGATTGCAGAAGAATCTCTCTCTGTTTGTGTGTTTCAGTGTGAGGGCTCTCACAATCAGACCCTTTGAGCTAGGGGAGTGCAGGGCATATACACTCTAGGTATTGCCTGCTGGCGACAGTGACCTTTGGGGACATGACCCAGACCTCTCCTCCACACTGGCAATCACATCACTTCAGTGCTGGCCCAATGTGACAGAGACAGTGCACTACATGGCTTCAATGCGTCTGTCAAAATCTGAAAGGGACTCTATTTTGTCTTCATTCTCCTAACAAGGCTGTTCCTAAAGGGCAGCAGGGATTCCCAAATGATTAACACTAACAAGAGTATGTTCTGTTAACCGTTTTTTTTTTCAAGTCAGTTGGAAAAGAATTCTTTTCATATACATTAAGAGGAAGCAGGATAAGCTAGTTTTGAATGCTAAAGACTTAAGGACGTGAGCAGACCATGACAGAATATGTTAGATGTAATTTTCAGTGGGTATGGCTAAGTTAAAAAGCATGTGGACATGGCCTACTGCAGGCAAAAGCTAGTTGTGAGCAGCCAGTTTAACCATCTTAAGCATTTCCAACACATTTTTATTGTTAGAGGTGACAGATTCTTTTGTTGTGTTGCTGCTTGCTTATGTCCAATTGCTTTTATATGAAACAAATCCACATATCTAGGGTAGACCAAAGTTTTCCAGGAGGAAACACAGGCACATGGGCCATGTACTGTGGGCTTAGGAAATCCCGTGCTTCCAGGAAATGTTTGATCTACTGTGCATGTAAAATACAAACGATTTGTGTCTGAGCATTGAACCGACTAGATGTGAAAATTCACTGTATATATGCCTCAGAGCTGATGATGGCCTCCAGGAGCATTGGGCTCACTGTGCATGCACTGTACAATTTATCCACCCATGTTGAGTAGATGCCTCCAAAAATTCCAGCTGTCTGCCACTCACCCAGAGAGATTGCTAGGTAGCTGAGCACCCCAAAATCCAAAGAAAACGCTTCAGATTCCATCTGGACTGAACTTGAAATCAAGATGTAAGGCAGGCCTGGATTTACTACTGTGACATTACCAGTCCTTGGCATGAATTACTCAGTTAAGCCACATGGTAAGCATGAGGCAGACATGTTTCATACTGCAGCTTGGTGCAAGCAGCTACCTAGTGTTACCCAAAGTAGCAAGCAAAGATGAAGCAGAGTCACATGGATGAAAAGGAGAGGAGGAAGCACAAATGCATTAGATCCTGCCTAAAATCTGGTACTGCACTAAGTTTAATGCTGTTCACTGTGTTCACTCAGTCCCTCCTCAGAGAGCTATCTGTAGCGGTGAGGAAGCTCTCACAAATGGCAGTGGAAAAGCTGTATTTCTCTTTTGCTGCCTACTGCTCTGGCAGTGTCACTTCTAAGGTAAGCAACAGCCCTGTAAGCACTCCCTGGGGACAGCATCCTCTCAAGCCAACTGGAATACATCAGGCCACTTATGCATGCACGTGTGTGCAACTACAAATACCAAGGAGGTTAGGAGAAGGAGGGTAATGTGCAGACTAATCCAGAATCTTCTCGCACAATAAAATTGATAAAACTTTTCCAGCAACTCACACTTAGCCAGACTCATTATTTATAACACAACAGGATACAGTTAAAACTGCAGGAAATGCACAGGTTCGAGAGCTCTGATGACGCCTGAATCATCCAACAAGCAAAGAAGCAAACCACGTAAAACCCACAGGGGATGTAAACTGAACAGTGTTAAAAGATTTTTGGCTCTAAAAGCACAAACTAGATTTTCTAAAGAAAAAGAAATATTAAAACACTCATCAGGCGTGATGAAACACTGAAACATAAGCGGTGCAACTTTCTACAGCTTTCAGTACAGCCTTTAACATTGCCTGCATTTTTATGGCAAATGTGGAAGAACATATATTTATTTTAGATCATTCTAGAGGAGATATCCTTTCAACCAGCATGATTTTTATCATGAAGGAACTCACAATATTTGTAGGACTTTCTCTCTGAAACTCTTCAGAAGACAAATTCAGTCATTTTGGTTGAATTAAGGTAACAAATAAAGAAGTGGACCATACTATTGACTGGAAGGCATCTAATGCAATGAGATATATTGCAAGTGTAAGCTTTTTAAGCTCCTGACATAATCAATGAAGGGAGGCAGATACTTCTAGAGAGTGAACATGTAAACTAACCAACCATCCAGGAGGAGGAACAAATCAGATATTAATTAATGTACATCACCATCAGATTTACATACAGGCATACTCAATTATTTTATAGCACAGATTTTAATCACTTATTTCCTATTAACTTTTATTCAAACTTCTACTTAATCAGGTTTTATTTTTTCACCAGAGCTTGAAGTCATGCAATAAGTCTTTGAAGTTTTATTTGTGCTTAGTTTTAAGTGAAGTGCAGCTGTTACTTTGTCCCTTCCTGTAATTAATGCACCCTTTTATTAAATGTCACCACGCCACCCATTACATTTTTTTCAAAGGCTTCAGGACCTAACCAAACAAGCACTACTTATTTTTGTGAGTTATTGGATTTTCCTTTAAATGTGTTTTAATATGTATTGAAGGCAATGGTTGAGCTACAAAATATGAATATATAAACTCTCTAATGTATTCACTTACATTTTAGTCATGAATGGTACCGGTTACCCTGCAATTCATGAGAAGACATTTTGAACATTGTACTTAATAGTATTAACAGGACTGGACTGAAGAAATGTAAAGCAACACATCGAACTTTTAAAGCTAAGCAATGCACAACTTTTAAAGTTATTTTATTTAAAAAATTGTTTATATGGTGAAGATACTCTTAAATCTTTTGGCAGAGCCGGGAGCAACTTTCATATTGTTGCTGTAAAAATACTGAATCAGATTCTCTGATAGTAATAAACTGTTGAAACCCTATAGGCTTAATTTGTCCCTTATGTTTAAATTTAGAACATCCTTCTTTGTGGTACTGCTAATGTTGAAGTTATTATAAATCACAAAAATTTCATGAGCAAATGTACTTCTCACTATTTGGATTTCCCTCAGAAACTCTGGGTTGGCTGTCAGGCAATTCTGAACACTCAGCTTGTATTTTCCATGGTGTATTGTACTTGTGGCATACTGAATCAGTTAGAAGGAATGAAAAATTTGTTGGAAAATGTAGCAAATAAAAATCAAGATGTGCACAGAATTCTATTTTTTTGCTGCTCAAGCACACTGGTAAAGACTATAGAGTTAGTTACTTTGGAAAGAGTCCCAAATTTGCTGAATAGACTGTTCTTTTGTTAATGAGACTGCTTAATAAAGCAGTGTAGATGAAGAATGTGCAACGAATAAAGAAATGTAGATGAATCTTGGAGAATATCTCAAAGCACTATGTTCCTGTTTTTACCTGAAGAAAAATGGCTATGCATCAACTAGAAACTGATGAAAAGTAGATCAACATGGAAACTCTTGTCAATGTTCTGAACAGTCTGCAACTTTATTCTGGATGACTTGAGGAGATGTGAGGCCTCATCTCTGCCTCTATTTCCCTTTCCATCCCTCTGTCTGCAGCCATCCCTGAACCCTGCCTCTTTCCCTTCCTTTTCCATTTTCCAGAAAGCAAGCACTGCTGGGCTGGGTGAGAGCCTCATATAGAGGTGGAGCAAGCAGGGAAGCTGATAAGGGCTCTCTGTGCAGGGAGGAGGTGATAACACTGCAGCACGGGGGCCTTAACACACAGGTCAAGCGATAGGGATTGCAGCTGATGGGTGTGTTCCCACATGTTTCTCCAACAGCATTTGACCATCGTATTTCTGTATCAGAAGTCACACACCAGCCCGTCTCTCCATCCAGTTCTAAATATTTATAAAAAGCTCAGTCAAAGCAACCAGGGCACTTTACATTCTAAAAAAATAAATTACTAAAAAATCCCAGCTAGGCAGTATTAATGGAAGTAAATCCTCTTGGCTCTGCTGAACCAATGGAAGTTTTGCTAATGCGGTGCACATTTCACCTTCAATCTTTAAAAAGCAAGCTATATTAGAATAGGCTTTTGACCTACGTTTTCTGAAGGAAAAAATGAACAGATGATTTCTTGCTAATTCACTCATCTTTTTGGTCAAAATTTTTTGATGTTTCACTCACTTTAAAATTAAATAGCAGTATATTATTTGGTAACCTCTCCCATTCAGGACACCAATAACTATACAAGCAGAACTGTGTAAGCATATAGCTGTATTTAAAGCAAAAGCTGGCAGAAGACTCCTATTGGGGATTGGTCTAAAGAATTTTCATTTATAATGTAGATACAGAATTGTGTTGGCAAGAACCTCTTGAGTTGCCAGATGACTCTAGTAGCATTACCAGTACTATGAAAGGTCATGCTGAGATGATGGGAGTTGTAACCATAAAAAAAGACAGAGCAGAGCTGAAGATGAAGAGTAGAAGCTAAAATTTGGTGGAGACAAACAAAACAGACAGGGAACACCAAGAAGACCACAGGTCTCAACAGAGCAGACATTCCCATTTTCAGAGGAAACAATGGACTGCAAAATCACATTTAGGTTACTGTATTCTCAGGTCTTAAACAGAGGAATGAAGAGGGAAAGGAAAAAGAACAAAACAACCCAATGCATTTTCTTGTACTTTGGCTATACAGTTCCAGTCAGTGGAGTATAAAAGGCGTTCTGTGATCTTAAAGTGATTTCTAGGCTTATGCTAAAGAGATAGAGAGAACATCTTCATGGGTATTGTCAAGGCAACACTCTAAATTTCAAGTGGTATTTTTCTAATTTGTGATCAAATGTTTGCACTATATGCCTGTGAAAAACATGAACTTTCCATGTAAGGAGCCAAATGAATCAGTGATGCTTCCAAACCACTTGGACTCCAGCGAGAGCTGGAAAAGTTTGACTTAGTTACACTTCTTTACAGTACCCATAAAAAAGGCAAATAACAGAATAAGAAAAATCACCTCTTAAATGGGAATACTAGTACATGATGCACAACAGCTTTCCAGTTTCCTTCAACTACCTTTTTTTCTCCTGCTTATAGTATTTTTGGGGTTTATCTCAAATATTTCATCCATGAACACTCTGAAGGAAGCTGCAGTATGCCAGGTATTTCAAAGCTAGCTTTTTAAATATACTGCAGCTTCCGAAGCTCTTAGATCTACAAAGGCCACTAATACTTACAAAACATAGTGCCTTTGTCTGCAGTTCCTCAGTGATGTGAGTAATTCTGAATCCTACAAGCAGCCCTGCTAAAGCCAGCCAAATGACTCTTGTGCATAGGGTTTGGAAGTTTAAATGTCTTAATATTGATGCTGGAGGCGTAAGATGTAGCTTTTGGAAATCTCTGAGGAAGATGAGTTCTTGTTGGAAGGAAGTCTTCAAGACTCAGAAGACATAGAGGGAGAGCATTATCTTGACTTCAAGCATCTTAACATAGGTACAAAATGCCCATTCATGTTCTCCTGGGAAACAGAAATTTTAGATGGCCGAGAAAGTTCTTCAGCACCTTTTGTAGACAGGAAGGGACTACTCCTGGCTATTTTGACATTTACTGGTTTGTTTTGACTTGTTCTAAGCTCTTCTGGGTTTGCACCAGGTTGCATTGGGAGAATGGATAGAAAACTTTGGAGATTTTCCTCTTTAAGCTGTGTTGAGTTCTCCTCAGTCACAGCTGGGAGTCTGAACCCAGATATCAAATCATCATCCAGTGGATAATAACAGCAGAACCAAGAATTTAATAACTACTAAGACACCCCAACCACTCCCTGTAGTGTTTAATTAAATATATGTGCAAGAGCTAATTCATAACAGGACCACAGACACGTCAAATAAGAATTACGAGGGAAGGTAAAGTGACATCTCTAAATTCACACAGATGTTTTGCCATAGAAGAGGGTTAAAAATACAAGAGCTAGTTCGTGACTTAAAGCTATGTTACACCATGAGTAATACAACTGCTAATCTTCTGTAAGTCCTACAGAGCTTGGCTAAATTTTCTAACTGAGCTTTGTCAACCCTCTACAGACTCTTGGCTGGATAGCCTCTAAAACGTAATTAGTATTGCTATGCAAACATAGTAAATCATGTTTGAAAGCTCACATACTCACGTCAAGTGAGTACGACTAAGCTGTTGTTGTGCCCTCTGTCATTGTGAGTACATGCTCCTCTTCCCGCTCCTGCCTAGATAAGAGCCCATGATCCATGATAGGAGGTAAAGACTCACCGGGCATTCATCCATCTTTTAATGATTGTGTTAGATCTTTCACTGTGCAGGCACTTTATGAATGTTGTGAAGCTGTAACGCTATCCTTCCCACGAGGACACTGAATTACTTATCCATGCTTTTGATAGAAAGCATCTTGGCTGAACTGTTGCAGCTTTCTCGCTCTGGACAATTTCCAGTCAAGGGCTATATTTACGTCAGTTACAATTGATTCAAAATGCTTCCACAGGATCTTGAACAGGCTAACACATCTTCATGAGTTTAATCCAAAACAGAGACAATGTATTGCTTTCCAGTAAAACAAGGGAATAATCATGCTTGTACTTCTAGTTCTTTGGTTTGAGCTGGTATCCCTGGTTGGTGTTCAGCCACTGCTTGGACCAATATCCTTTCTGGACTTCCAGGTGACTACAGATTATGCTTCCAAAAGGGACTAAGGTGGGCAGTCACCTGATTCCCATTTTCAGAAAAGACTGAAGGATTCAGGAGCACAAACCCTGCGGACTTGCAGGGAGAGTAAATGCTCCTGCATGCAAAGTCAATTTTGGCTTAGGCTTTTATCACAGAAGCACTTTGGAAAAATCTGCCTTCAACTTAATTGTATACCATTACACTCTTTGTCCTTGGAGTTCTTTTTCTGTGAGCATCAAGCTTGCCCAGTTTTCTGGGATTTTGACCACCTAAATTCAAGACTTATCTTTTAATTTTGGCTTTGATTAACACAGCTGTTATTTATTCTTTTGCTTGGCAGGAGTTTCTGTAAGACTGCCATAAAGTCAGCCTGTTTGTATTGTACTGTACCATTAATCTCCTTTTCCTTTATGACATACATACGCAATATCCTAAGGGGAAGATTACTATACATATATACAGATTCATATTCACACATAAATACACGTATGAATACACAGCAAAGATGGGAACAAAGGGAGGGAGTATTTTAGTAATCTCCTAAGAGCCTTTGTAAAAAGTCTAGATAACACATAAAATGGAATGTTTTTTACAGCATGAACCAGGGGATCAACATTAATTGGTTGCTTAATGGAAGCATAATTCAAGATAAGAATGGAACAGATTTTACCCAAAGTAGTTGGAATCATTTGGGTGGGAAAAAGGATCTGTCAGATTAAGAGGCTGCTATATTATTATGATCACTTATACACAGCTCACCACCTAAGGTTTTCCAAAATGATGCATTTGAAGAGACTTTCTAATAAGAAGTAATTAAAAGACTTGAAGAACATACATTGTTGCTTAGAGTTGCCAGGTTAATTTTCATCAGAATTTGGTCATTATCTTAAAACAGCATCAACAGCAGAAAATGTCTAGCTATCTAGAAACAGCTAAACTTCTGTTTCTTACAGAGACTTTCTAGACTAGGAGTCACTTTGCAATGGGAGTGCAAAGCCCTGCCTGAAAAAGCCCTAACAGCCTAACAGCCAAGAGTGAGCTGCCTTTTCACTGCATGGACAGGATCATCTTCTCTGACAACAAACAGGAGCAAACCTGGTGATGGGAGTTCCCTCACAATTCTTCCATTCATATGAAAAAGGAGTAAAAAAACCCACAAAAAGCAGTTTGGACAGTCACTGATGCCAGTAAGCCCTATCTCCCATCCTGACAGAACACTGCTGGGACTCGTAATGATACTGTATTTGCTGAAGAAACTCTATTCGTGTTAGGAGTGTAACTGTCCAGTAGAAATTTCACAATAATCCTGCTGATCTGATTCTCTTTTCTAAACAAATCAATCAAGAATCTAGGTAAGGAAAGTCAAATCTCCAGGGATATTAGCTGCCTGAATTTCCTTTCAGTGAGACTTCATGTTTGACAAGGGAAAAAGAAAGTACCTGCTCTTTCATCCTGACCAAAGTCAATTAAAATCTACTATGTACTTGTCATACTGGACCGTGATCATCATATTGTGCTGCTCTGCAGCATCTGATGCCATTTCAGACATCCCTTTGATCCCCTGTACAGGTCTCATGCTGACCCTATAGAGGGAATAAGAGGGGAAGAGATCCTTGAAAAGTTTTTCCCAAGGCAAGGAGTATTATTTCTGCTGATGGTCATGACCCTGGCTCATGATATTTTGCTGCAGGGGGACTTTGGAACCAGAAAGGTTGCGCTGGCCATTTCAGTGTGTGCAACTGCCATGGAGCAAGAACTGCTAAAAGAAATTCCTCAAACACTCCTGATGTTTGCTTTGGAGGTGCAGAGCTATGAGTGTCACGCCAGCCAGCCAGCAGGAGAGAAATCCCCCTGGAATCCCTCCATGAGGGATGAGAGCGCCTGTCCATGAGTGCTGGATTGATGGTCTATTGTTCGCATTTTTTTAGACTACATAAACAAGCTTCCAGTTTCCTCAAAGCAATGTGGACAAGTCCTAGTTTCCAGCTCCCTTAAATTTCTCTGGTCTTCATTACTAGGTAAATAGTTTTAGCTCCTCTTCACCACCAGTCCCCTGCTGCCCTGGATTTTTACCCGTTTACCAGATATAAGCACCTTCAAACTGAAAGTAGCCATTAGAAAGAGCCTGCGCTACCTGCAAATCCCTGCCTACCAAGCATACAGACTCAAGCCAGATTTGAGGACAATTTGAAAAATGCGCATTAGGATAATGTATTTCTGAATGTAGCAGAACTTTAGCTCATTTAGCCATGTAATCTGTATGAACACATCACTTAAATTATCAGACCTGGCTTTCCTCCTGTGGAATGGTAAGTCACAAGTTTCTTCTTTCCTTATAGCTAGGTTTGTATAAAGCTCTACTTGTGCAAGTTAGAGTCTGGTCGTGACACTGAGCTGAAATACACATAATTATCATAAACATCTATATGACACCAGAAAGCAACAGTTGAAAAAGGCAAATTCTGACCCCCAAATCAAATGAAACTGAAAATGGGAAAAACTGCAATTAATCCAATTTGAAGTAGATTCTGCTCACTCTAGAACATTAGTCAAGCGAAACATATTTTTAAACAGAATAAATAGTGAGAAAAAGCTGTATTATAACAGAGTATAATTTTCAAGAAGCACACCTTGTTAATAAAACCTCAAATGGGTTCACGTTCATAGATTCTTGAGGCATATTGTCATACAGCTTGAGTCAATGCAAAGCATGCATATGCCCACCCTGCAGTTGCTTTCACTTGCACGGTGTCCAGTTTTTTTTCTACAGTGGATCATTTTAATTTGTTCCCCCCTTTCCTGCCTGGCAAAGCTGGAAAATTCCACTAGTGATAACTCTGACAGCTTGCTCCCCCTCCTGTCACTCCTCATTTAAGAAAACAAGAGGGAGGGAACAGGATCTGGAAGGCTGAGAAGTTACTGATTTAGTAAATTCTGCAAGTCTTACCTTGGAGCAGAATAAAGCTGTTGTTAGCCTCAAAGGAGCGGAGCAGAGTCCTTCTGAAACCCAACTTCTTGATGCTCCTAGTGGCAGTGAGTCCCTCCTCAGCCTATGATCACTATGTTGCACATTCTGGGAGCTATCTGACAGCCTGTGATAGGGTATTCCGCCTCTAGTCATGCAAGGGCTGCAGGAACAAAGAGTGCTGGAGCTTCTGGCCCTTGTGGGAAGCAGACTGACACTGCGCCATCACTATTTAAAGAGTAGATGCCTTCAGGATAAATCCTCTTAGTGTGTTTTCCTGTTTGTGTCAGAACTTAAACCTTTTATCCATTTCCTAAGAGGAGAAATAAAAAAGTAATCAGCACTAAGCTGCGCTGTAATTCAGGAGAGTCCCTGTGGGGTAGCTCAGAAAAAGACAGAGCGAATTTATGTGTTTTCTGCTAAAGGGATATGAGACACTACCATTAGCATAACGCAAAACCCCATAAATGACCAGATGTAAATTAATGAGGAGCTCTTTCTGCACGGAGATGGCTGCTCCACCCGGAGCAGAAGCATAGTGCACAATGCCAGCAAGGAAGGAGAAGCAAGCCAGAGTGCAGCTGTTAAGAAATCAAATATTTATAGGGAAGCCTTTCTTGCTTTTCCTATAGTGGGATGATCAGTGAGAGGCCTAGATGAATGCTGAAAAACCATGCACCAGGTTTCTTATGACAGTGGCCCAGAATTGGGTTTTGGCCACAAGATAGATAAAGTCTTCAAATTTGGGGATGATTTTGAGCTGCAGCTGGGGGATGAGGAAACACACTGTGCAAGAAGTTCCCTACCACAGGCTGTTAATGCTGTCAAAGGAGCCCTAAGAAATAATCTGAAGCATGGAAAGCATATGAGATGGTCAAACTTTACTCCCTCCACAAAACCTTTGTTTATCCATTGAAATGCTTAAACTGGTCTGTCAAATTTACAGCATTCCTGTCGTCATTCCTCCAGCCAGAAATACAGGGGGAAAAGCTGCCTTTCGGGTTATAAGCTTTTTGATATCCTTCACTTCCTCCAAAGACATGGCTAGAGCCCTTCAGCAGAATAAAGGGAAAATAAAGTGTTATTTAATCAGAGAAACAACAACAAAAAAAAAAGGCTGAAACAAAGGAAAGAGAAGGGAAAGGACTTCCTGAAACAGGCAGAGATTTCCTAATGGGACAGAAAAGAGCAAAACCAGAAGTGGTAAGAGCAGAACCAGAAGTGGTTTGGTTTTACAGTTCATCTTGAAGCTAAATCTGCTTTATGTTTTAAACTGGACTTAATGGCACCTTTCTATTTCTCCTGGTGAACTTTTAGGATTACACAAATCCTTGAAAATTTTGAAAATGTTCAGTCATTTACCACTGCCTGTAGGTCTGTTTAGGGACTGGTACATCATGCTTTAAAGGATCAGCTGCAGGGAAGAGTGTGGCTCAGGGATTTGGTAGTGGACTGTGGGGCTGTTCATGGTACAAATCTGGCTGATGCTGGTGGTGACCAGAAACTGCTTGGCAGCTACTGCTGCTTTGCCTGAAATGACATAGTGATGCTAGTCCATATAATCCTAACTAAATACCTCTACAGTGTTACATCTTACAGGCATTCAGGGACAACCTCTAGGCTGAATAGTCATGAGACTGCCATCCCCACTTCCTTCAAGAATGTCATCTCCCTCTTTTTAGTTAACTGACACACTGCTGCCACTATTACTCTCTTTGGGCTGTTGCTGTATGAATAAATAAAGTAATTTTTTTACCTAATTCTAGGCTTTGTCTGAACAGTCAGATAAACATAGTTTTAGGATTGCCTTCTCCCAAAGTTGTTCTCTAATGGAATTTAAAAAAGCCTTGGTAACAGTGACTTAGGTTTTCCTAGCAGTTAAGGTGAGATTTGGCTGCATTTGGTAAATATGAAAGTGGGTTCCCATTTGCAGCTCACTGCCTGTGCAGTACATAAAAATGCTGTCAGGGAGGGAGGGGAGGAAGCAGAGGTCAGCTCACTTGCGGCAATTCACAGCAAGCGTATCTTCCCTCTGGCTGCTGCTGGCAATTAAAACACTCCCCATGTTTCAATAAGTACTGGATCCTCTCATCTAACATTAGATGTTGAACTGGGATGTGTGAGTTAGGGCCCTGCTTGGCACGTGCTCCTGATTAAAGCCAGTGGAAGGAAAGTCAGCTACAAAGAGCAATTCAGCTCACCTATGGGTGAGATGTCTCTTTTGCTGTCCATAAAGGGAGAGGACAGTGAGGGACTCAAAGCTACTAAATGCTGGAAGTAGGTAAGCGCTCACTGGGAATTAGGGACACTTAAAATTAAGGGAACTGTGACCCTATCCCTGCAGTGTCCTCACAATTAAATTTTACTTCCAAAATACAGTCCTTTCATTAACTAAATTTTAAACAAACCTTTAGGTTGAAAGTCTTGTCATAAAACTACATAAATATGTTTAAACATCGGGGGTTTGTCCTCACTCTTTCTGGACCAGCACAATGGTAAGCCCTAATCACAGCTGTCCTGTGAAAAATAAACAGCGGTGAAGTCGTATACACAGGTGTCCCACCGAAGCCAGTCGGGATTTGCATGACACAGACATCCGCCTGCACTGATGTCTTTATTCATATTTGAGTATTCTGTTTCATGGTTTGTACAAAAGTAGCTCTGAACTAATTCTATATATGGGACATAATGATTAAATATTTCTGCAGATACACTGAATGTTATACAACTGATAAATACTGACATGTAGTTTCATGCTGTTCTTTTTCTAAAGTTAAATGCTGAGACATAAAATAGGTCTGTTGACTCCATTTTGTGACTGCAGAAATACATAGATGGTCCTTACAAGATAAATGCTTAAGCTTTTTGCTGCATCTGGATGTAAGAAACAGTCATAATCAATTAGCTATGTAAATAACTGATTTTTCAAGGATTTGGCCAAACAAGTATTTGAACAAAATCTTCATTTAAAATTAATCGGAAACACAGCCACTTTCTTTTCCTGTAGAAATGCAGAAGAACAATAAACACTGTGATCTCAGAGATTTGTTTTACTTTTATGTTGAAAGTTAAATCCGCATAAATTTGAAACAAAACAGTTCATTTAGAAGATGTTGCAATGAAATGTTTCAACTTTTTCTGATTTCTGCCTATTTTTTTCTTGGCTCAGAAAAATTCTCTGTAGATTATTCTGATGACCCCAAACATTTTTCTTCCCCCTGAAAAAGAAATGTTCTTTTTTTTGGTCCCACTTCTAAATACAGTCTCCTGTTTTAACAGGGCACTGCTGCTGGGGAATAGCTTTAAAGACTTGTCTAACTGATGTCATATGGCAAGCATGGAAATAAGACTACAAGGAAGGAACTGGAAGAATTATCATTGGATTAATTATTCTGCAGAAATTAAACTGGCATGATCATAATCATGTAGTGGTTTCTTCTGAAACATGACTGCTATTTCCAGGGACTCTACATATTGATCTATTCCAGCTGTTAGTGAGCAAAAATCAGAGGCTCTTCTGCAAGCTGGAATTTACATTAACACTGGGATATATTAAGCACACATGCTCCAAATCTGTCTCATTTTTCATGGTAGAAAAATTGCGATATCTTAAAACTTAATAAATGATGTATTTGAAAACAACTATGTAGATAGGAAGAAGATAGTCATTCATGGCCAAGCAGTCCAGACTTGATATCAGCTCCTCAGATGCCATGAAAGATTCAACCTTCTCTTAAGAGATCTCTGAAGATCTCCTTCTTGTGCCTGGGCTTTGGCAAGGGATCTGTGAAATTTCCTATGTACCTTCATGATCGAAAAAGATTTAACTGTGATCTTGGCTCTGCCTAGGAGACCATTGATTTACAGAGTAGGGATTTTTCAAAAGAAACTACTTAACCTCAAGACCATTTAGACATAAAACCAGTCAGGCAAGAAAAAAAGGTTTACAGAGCATGACAAAAGAAGGATTGCAAAATGTGCAGTGCCGACTTACAAAAACTGTGGAACAGAGAAACCCTCACAGTGCCTGTAGGAAGGGTTTTGTTTTGCAATGCCCTTGTGCCTCGCAGGAGGCCCATGGCTGGCTGCTGAGCTAAGTTTCACAAATATGCTGAGACGGCATTCTTTATCTGCAGAAATGCTTGGTGTCGGCTGCGAAGGTCACCTTTACAAATGAACTTGCCTGATGGAAAAAAACCTCCTCCACTAGTAAATTAGCAGGAAGGGATTGAGCTTGTTTTCCAGAGCCCATTGTGATAGCCACAAACCAGGGCAATATGTACACTGGAAACAGTATGTGGAGCCATGTGACAGGGGAGCCACTTTTTGTGTTGAATTTACACACACAGAGGTTTTTCTCAGGTGGCTCTTTGATCTTTGGAGAAACACTATTTCTCACCTTAATTTTCAGTCATCTGGTGACTTTTGACAACATTCTCTTGTTAGGTCCCTCCAACAAAAGCCCATCTTACTTCTTGCATTAAACTATATCATAAAGAAGCTGTTAGTTATCCTAATCCCAAGGATTGACAGTACCATTCCCTACAGAAGGCACTTACTGTCCCTTAGAGCCATCATTTCTTTCAAAGCTAAACGAAGGCCAAGAATAAAAAGATGACAGTCTGGTGGAAGAGTCACTGAGTGAGAAGGATGTGAGTAACAAACCCTATCAGTCACCTGGCAAGAAGATGAAGAAAACAACTACTTGCTAGTATCTCTGAATTTCAATGTATTTTCACTTGGAAAGAAGGACCTGAGCTGATAGTCTGTAACGCCACCATTTCCTACATTTGCTAGGACCAATTTCTGTCTTTTGCTCCTCTGCAGCAACATCCTGACTATGCTCACACCCTGAACCAGGTGTGGCCCTGAAGAGGCTTTTCTAGGTACAGTCTGAAGCACCCCTCAAGAGCAGTGAAATTCTGACCCTTAAAAGTAATCTTTTGTACTGATCCTTCCCCGTTTTGCTTTTTCTCATCCCAAACCATCTTTCCAAACTGGTCTTTCCACTACTTCTTCTCCCTGATGCTGCTCCATGTCTTTGACACACAGGGAAATGTTAGGGGAAGCGTTCCTGCTGTCTAAAATGATTGCCTGCCTTTCTTCTCCAAAACAATATTCATAACATATGATGTGGGCTGAGGGTTCAAAGATTATTATGAAGAGTCTAGAAAACCCAGAATGCATGACATCAAGGGCTGAAGGATTAATGCAGCTTGAGCAAAAACAGAGGAACATTGTCTAAACCCAAACAAAGCCGTGCAATGGGTAAAAGCCCTGGCTTACTGATTGCCAAACGTATGACATGTATTCCCCCTCCTCCCTTAGATGTTAACCAAGCACTGCTAAACTAACTACAGCTAAACCACTGTAATGTATCAGAGATATTTTTATATTAACAGATGTTCTTCACTAACATGACTTTAAATGTAACCGCCAAATTCATATTTGGCTGGTAACCTTTATTTTAACAATTGGAGTGAGTTTCTGCCGAGTTTCTAATGGGCTATCGACCAATTCACTTCTCCTTAAAGGTGAGGATTTGAGCAAAATATCTTACTAGTTTCGCCCATTAGGCAATGCTAATTTAATCAGCAATATTACTTGAGGGTGACTATAAATCATGAAATGTGTTCCAGTAAAAGGACTTTAAAATATCCCTAACTAAATAGGCATTACATCTGAAAATTCTGTTGGACACAAATAGACAAAGGAAAAAAGAAGTTTTTACTTTCTCTACATAATTATGGCTCTGAATATGCTCAATCAATTACAAATGTCCAATCTCCAAAATTCATTACTTTAAACAGAAAGATACATAAATCAAAGACATATCTAACTACTATGTATAACATAAATATTTAGTCTAAAATTTTGTTAATTATTTGACATGAAAGCAGAACTGGGCTTGGCAGTCAGGCGGAATTTGAGATGCCTGTCTTGTAGAACGCAGAGAGAGAAAATAAAATTTTATTAGCAAGTTTGAAAGGAGGAATCCCTGTTAACCTCTCAACTGTGAACCATCACATACATTTCAACATAAGAAATAAAATATGAGAAATTTGAAAATATTAGCATGAGACAAAAAAGAGAAAAAAAACAGCAGCCCCCCTCAAAAGTAAATGCAATACTATTGTTTACGATTGCCACAAATGGCATTAAGACTCAAGAGTGACAGTAGCTGAGGCCACAGGTCTCCTTTACCTGACTTCAACCCAGAGACCTACAGCCCACCATGATCAACACTTGGCATACCCAGTGTGGCCAGAATCATGTCCATGCCACCTGAGGAACCAAGACCATCAATAGCACTGCTGAAAGTGGTGTTTTGCCATTACTTGTGCCGGTCTAAATGGCTGAAGCAGGTGCAAGATATGGAGACTCAGGTCCCCAAAGGCACTTTTATCTGCTTGGGAAATGGGCATACTCCTTTTCAAATGCAAATGCCTTCACAAGCCTGAATGAGGTTCCTGCTTGCCTTCAAGATCAAGGTTTTTATCAAGGTTTAGAAATCTCTGGCTTCAACAGCACTATCCAAACAAGATATACACAGACCCATGGTTTTCATGAATGGCAATATATGGAAGAGCACTTCTTCAGGACCAGCCATCACCTGCTGTTTCCAGCTTTTCTTTCTCAGTCCCTCTCACACTTGCACAAATCCAGCTGAGAGGCCCAAGAACACTAGCCATGTGACAGTGTTATAGGCTTCTTGTATTCCTGCGAGATGATTTTCTGACAGTTATTTCGTCTTGCAACACTCAAAGCACTTCAGCTCCCTGTTGTTCATGTAACAACTGGTACTGACCCCAGCACCAGTGGTTTCACTGGCAGCGCTTTTTTGGCTTTGGCAAGACAGAAGAAAAATGCTGATTATGACTAATAAAAAGTACTTGATTGGAGGGAAAATTCAAGATATTTGATAAGAGATGGTGTTGCGAAAAGGTGCTCCTGGCAACACTGTCAAAACTGCAGTAACAGGCTCCTTTGCCAGCTGTTGCAACTGCAGGCAGTGCTCTTGGGATGCTCTGATGGATAAGTGTTTCACATGGCTGTGGTTCACGTTTTACTGCACATTTGTATGAGCTGAGAGGGTTACTTATGTCTTCCAGGCCGTAGATTATTAACTTACTTAGCGGTGGGTTATGTCAGATGGGAAAAAACATGTGTTTTGAAGGGAAGGCAGTGAAATGTGACAATGTCACCCACATAGGACACATGCAAGTGCTATCTGATGCAGACGCTCCTTACCCCCTGCCTCACCAGCATCTGTGTAGGGAGTCTGGGTGCAAAAGACCTCCCAGGAAACCCCATGGGGCCATCCATGTCTTGGTAGCATTGCAGTGCTGTGTCTACTATTCTGGCCCAATTCCAGTGTACATCGAGGCCTGTTGTGGTGGGTTTGACCATGGCTGGATGCCAGGTGCCCACCAAAGCCGTTCTAGCACTCCCCCCCCTCCTTCACTGGACAGGGGAGAGAAAATACAACAACGGGCTTGTGGGTCAAGATAAGGACAGGAGAGATCATTCACTAATCACCGTCATGGGCAAAACAGACTCTGCTTGGGGAAATTAACTCAATTTGTTACAAATCAAAAACAGAGTAGGGTAGTGAGAAATAAAACCAGATCTCACAACACCTTCCCTCCACCCCTCCCTTCTTCCCGGGCAC